>CM060886.1:47588008-47838008 GCA_030762935.1 Hymenopus coronatus
ACCTTATTTATGTTGTAAGTTTTTATCTATCTTTTAAGATTTACCAGTTATGCCAAACTCAGCCAAATTCATCCAGAATAAAAAGGCTATTCCCATAAAATTCAAGATGTACATTTTATTTGGCATGTAAATATCTTTAATATACGATATTTTAATAAAAATGGTTAAAGCCATTTTTGAGAAAATCAAAATTTCCGAATTTTTTTCATGTAAACGGTAGTTTGGGGTGGGAGATTTTTCTCAGAAGATTCGTGTCGCAGCTCTGGAAGATTCTAAACATAAATACCAAGTTTGGTATTTAACAGTATTTTCGTTTTTGAGCTATGCTGTTCACATACCAAACTTTCTATCTTCTAAGGATGCGACACGAACCCTTTATATGGAACTCTTTTCGAAAATTTTGATTTTCTTAAAAATGACTAACGATTTTGATTAAAATATCGTATATTAAAGATATTTACCTGACAAATAAAATGTATATCTTGAATTTTCTGGGAACAGCCTCTGAAGACTACTTTATTTTGGGTGAATTTTACGGAATTTTGCATAACTGCTCAACCGTAAGAGATGGACAAAAACTTACCACACAAAAAATGTAGAGAACGTTAAAACACACAACTTATGTAATAGAAACTTTTTTTTTGTGGAGTCGATCGTCTTTTTTAGATATTCCTTGTTTTTGGTTTCAGCTTTGAAAAACATACTTTTCTCATACAGGAATTCGTCAACTCCTGTCCATACAAACAAAGAACTTCAGTCACATAGCAACCAACTTTTGACTATCACTTTAAGCTATTATACTCCCTTATTTGGTTTCCACTTATAAGGAAGCAAGTACTAAGACTACTTCTGTTTATTTTTTCTCGATTAGTATGAAGTTAATAGAAGCATAAGCTTTTTAACAATAATTTGTTACAGAGACGTAGAGGAAGTCATGTAAATGGAACACATCAGAATTTTCATGCTGACAACGTTGTTGGGAATGTTTGTAATTTGGGGGATCCTGTATGCCTCCACTCCATCGACTGTTGTTTTCATTTTGGAGTGATATGACAACCCCAAGTTTCATCACCGGTCACTATCTTCCTCATCAATGTAGCGGGTAGACATTTCAAAGCACTGTGCAGTCGCTTCGTCTTGTGGATGGTCCATAAGTAATTTCGGAACCCAACGGGAACACAGTTTGCTATAATTTAAGCATTTTGTGGCAATCTCATGCGCAACAGTTTTTGAAATTTGTGGAAATACATCACAAAGTGTTCTTATTGCAAACCGTTGGGAATTGCCTCATTTGTTCAACCAAACCATCAGAACAGAAACCATTCAGAAAGTGTCAGACGATTTGGCATAACTAAATAATAACGAAAGTTATCAACACAAAATTTTATTTACTTATTTACAGTATCTTACTCTATTTTTCAACGTAATCATCGTTGCTACCAAGGTATTTATTGCCACGTCGAACTTGTTTTTCAATGCCGATGTTATACTTTTCTACCACCAAAGAACTTATTCACTTCTTTGAACGCAGAAAATGTTCCGCCAATCGAATTTTATAGGAAAATAACGCGTGTACAGTGATGACGCAATGAATGATTCTTTAGTGAGGAAATGGCGCATATTTTACGAGTAATAAAGGATGAACCAGTGTATACGAAAAAGACCCGAGTGGAAGTTTATCAATCGTTATGAGGGAGTTGAAAGAAATAGAAAAATCGGCGTTTCACTTTGGACACCGTACATGACTTTTTGGGTGGAAAATTCTGCGGCACCACTTGACAATGCCTTGACAGCAATGCCGATTACGTTGAAAAGTAAAGTACTGTAACTTTGTAAATAAAGTTTTATGTTAATAACTTTCGTTGTTGTTTAGTTATGCCAAATCGTCTGTCACTTTCTGAATGGCCGTCGTACAATGGATTGTTCATCATGAATTGCCTAACCCATTTTCGCACCATTCCATCTGTCATTACGATTTCACCGGAAATATGTTTTAGGGTCCCCAATATAAAAAATAAAAAAAAAAAAGCATTTTCACAAAAAGGTCCGTTGTGTGTGTGTGTGTGTGTGTCTGTGAACACGATAACTCAAAAATGAGAAGTTGGTAAAATACCAAACTTGGTATTTAAGTAGTATCTTCCAGGGATGCGTCATGGAGATTTTGAGAAAAATCTCCCCACCGCAAACTACCCTTTACATGAAACTTTTTTCGAAATTTTTTATTTTCTAAAAAAATGGCTTTAATGATCTTGATTAAAATACCGTATATTAAAGATATTTACCTGACAAATAAAATGTATATTTTGAATTTTCTGGGAGTAACCTCTTAAGACTACTTCATTCTGAGTGAATTTTACGGAATTTTGCATAAGTGCTGAACCGTAAGAGAGAGACAAAAACTTACCCCACAAGAAATGTAGAACACATTAAAACCCACACTTTATGTTATGTACATTTCTTTCGTGGAGTTGATTGTTTTTTAGATATTCCTTGTTTTTGGTTTAAGCTATAATTACTAATATTTTTCTCATACAGGACTTTGTAAACTCGTGTCCATACAAACAAAGGAACATCAGTCACATAGCAACCAGCTTTTGGCTTTCACTTTAACCTATGGTACTCCCTTATTTCGCTTCTACTTACAAGGAAGCAAGAAATAAGACTATTTCTGCTAATGTTTTCTCGATTGGCAGGAAGTAAATAGAAGCATAAGCTTTTTAAAAATAATTTACTGCAGAGATATAGAGAAAGTCATGTGAATGGAACACATCAGATTATTAAAATACTTAGGAATGTTGTTATTCTTTTCCTTATTCGATTCCAAATTACTCTTTTTTTGCGTTCGGTCTTGCATAAACTTGTTCACTGGTAATTTTATCATTCCTGCCTATTTTAAGATTTATAATGCCTAAAATGGTTGTCTCTGGTACTAATGATGAAACACTACGTCGCATGTGAGAGATTAAGTGCCTATGAACATACCCACTAAGCGTGACTTTTGTAACCCTGATCTGATTTGACAGGCTGGAGGCGGCTCACGCTCATCCCTGGACCAGACGATGAATAATGTATACCCTACATCTGAATACCAAGATATCTCAGGACAAGGTACTTATCCGGCGCACCTTTTGCACGTGTTTCAGTCTTTTGCATATCAGCGTTATATAACCTAGACTCATTGTATGTGAATGCTAGCAACTTTTCTGCAGGAAGCATTGCAACACAAGGAATTCATGTATGTATGTATATCCAGTTTGCCCAAGAGCAAAGAGGCAAATATACGCATGAATACATTTTCTTCTTTTTATGATTCAAATTTAGCCCGTACATTTGAACTCCCCTGGCGCCTTCCTTTAATCTTGAGGACGCCTAGTGCTCAAGAGAGAACTTTAAAAAAAAGAATCTGTGTTCCATTCACATGACTTTCTCTACAACTCTGCAAGCTTATGCTTCTATATACATGCTAATCGAGAAAAAACTAACAGAAATAGTCTTATCTCTTGCTTCCTTGTAAGTAGAAGCGAAATAAGGGAGTACCATAGGTTAAAGAGATAGTCAAAAGCAGGTTGCTTTGTGACTAAGTTGCTTTGTTTCTATGGACAGGAGTTGACAAATTCCTGTATGAGAAAAGTATAAGTTTTTCAAAGCTGAAACCAATAACAAGGAATATCTAAAAAAAAAAAAAAAAAAAAAAAAAAAAACGAACAACTCAACGGAAAAAATGTATATAACATAAATTTTGTGTTTTAACGTGCTCTACATTTCTTGTGTTGTAAGTATTTTCCCATCTCTTAAGGTTTAGCAGTTATGCAAAATTCCGTAAAATTCATCCAAAATAAAGTAGTCTTTAGAGGCTATTCCCGGAAAATTCAAGATACGCATTTTATTTGTCAGGTAAATATTTTAGTATACGATATTTTAATCAAAATCGTTAGAGGCATTTTTTAGAAAATCAAGGGAGGATTTTCATGAAAATCTTCGTGTCGCATCCTTGGAAGATACCAAACTAAATACCAAGTTTGGTTTTGTACGGACATTTCGTTTTTGAGCTATGCTGCCCCCCCATACTCACACCCACACACACACATAAACCGAAAGTCAGTCAGTCACACGCACGGACATTTTTCTAAAAATCCTTTTTTTGGATTCAAGGTGTCTCAAAACATGTATTTCAGGTGAAAACTCGGTATACAACTTTTGGGTGCATTACAATACCTTCTCTATACACTATATACGTAGTACGTGTAAAGAAAATAAGAAAACAGACGTGTTCCACTCACACAAATTTCTCTAGCTATTCCTCAAACAAACTTTTCTCACAAAAGATTATTCTTTTTTCTACATCTTGCTAAACAAGATAAACATTACCAGAGTTGATAATTTAATTTTTTTTCTCACAGAAACCGTGTGTAGGAACTAGTTGGATAGGTAGAGCCAGACTGAAAAATTCAATCCCTTAGCTGGGCGTTGAACCACGGATCTCCCGGTCTCTAGCTGGTTGCTATACCACGAGCTACCATGGAAATATACCAGCATAGTATTGAATTTCTCAACCGACTCGCATATTTCCCGGTAAACCACAAGGTGATCTCAAATTATTTTGAGATGACAACCCCAATGGCGACTTACAATGTTGTAAGTACTTTAAGTCCCAGGATTCATAGTATAGCCTACTATTATGGACAATTGTGATTATTTAATTGTTTTCTCACATAAACCGTATATAGGACAGGACTTGAAATACTTACAACATTGTAAGTCGCCATTGGGGCTGTCATCTCAAAATAATTTGAGAGCACCTTGTGGTTTACCGGAAAACATGCGAATCGGTTGAAAAATTCAATGCTCTGCCAGCTTGTTGCCATGGTAGAGCAGTGGCAGAGCAATCGGCTAGAGACCGGGAGATCCATGGTTCAAATCCCGGCTATGGCACTGAATGTTTCTGTCTGACTCTACCTATCCATTACCAGAATTGATTTCCTTACTTGATTCTTTGTAAGTAGAAGGGAAATAAGAGAGTGCACAGGCTAAAACCCAAGTCAAATCTTTTAAAACGTAGTCGCTATGTGAAACAATTAAAATTAGGTTCGCTTTCTTGCTAGGAGTAAACATAAGAGACGAAAGAAACATGTCTTCTTGTTGGAGGAAAGTTAAAGTAGCTTAAAACAGAAACCAATAACAACAAAAAATAAACTTTTTCCATGCAAATGATTTTATAGGTAGAGACAATTTTCTTGAAAATCTTAGTGTTGTATGCTGAACTCAACAGCAAACAACTTTTCGTTTTGGGTAATGGCTTTCACACACACGCACACACACACATACCTTACAGTGTGTGCACTATAGGTATTTTAATGAATAAATCACTAATTATTTCATAGAAAAATCACGGGATTAATACATTACTATATTATACAGAAACCACGTGAAAATAAATAATTGAAGTAAATGATTTTATATATTAAAATCTATGCATAATACTAAAAGCAGGGGTTATAATTTTGTTAGTAAATAGAGTCACTAGCAGGCAATGTTGGAGCTAACCAGTTCGTTGCAGAGCAGCGAGAGCATTTAGTTGTTTCGGTGAATTCAGTAAACTATGTAGAACCTATTAACTCAAGGTTCAGTTCATGAAAATTAAACGTATAGTAATCTAAAGAATACTCGAAAACACACAGACCGATTATAGGAATTAGAAAGCAAACACAATAATTTGAATTTAGCAAGGCATAGAGGGCAAATGGTTTTGTCAGAGATATGCATAAACTCTTAACATTTGGTAATACCGAAGGTAGGAACTTTGGTGGGGTAGCCATGATGTGAAAGGGACTTAGAAAAGAGCTGTATTGTCAAAATTTAGTGCTACTTCTATGTTTTCTGGCTCTATTTCTTAAATCGTTACAAGTTTTATAGTGTTATAATGAGTATTTAGCTTAAAACAATTGGCAACTCGTGCCAAGTAGGTCATTATTATTAATTTTCATTAAATATTCTGGTGTTGTTCAGTCTCATCCAACCAGGCATATTCTGAGAGAAAGATCTCATCGCTCACCATTGGACAGTCAGCAGTAGAAGGGAAGGCCTATAACACACACATACATAGACATACATACAAAAACTGTCGCTTTTCTAAAAAAAAAAAAAAAAACTCTGTATTTCATGCGAAATCTCATATCGAATTTTTTATAAAATGACATCTTATAGTTAAGTAGCAAGGATAGTAACACTTGATAATAATATTATTTACAAACTATAATCGCCGAGTTAGACAGCAGGTGGTGCGTTTAAGAACATTCAGTAAGTCGTGGGTTTAAAATCCGTGCACAAGCCAATTTCTTTCTCGTAGTCTGCCTTAATTGCCTTCTAAATATCAGATTATGGCATTGAGAGTGTTTAACGCCCAATGTTACTACATACGGCACCGCAGGCGAGGCCACTAGTGATACATGATGGAGCACCGGTGGTATGCGATGGCGGGGGAAATTGGAGAACCCTGAAAAACTCCCCTGTGCTACTGTATCCATCATAAGTCCGTCATGCAGTCACCTGGAATCGAACCCGGGCCACCTTGGTGAAAGGCAAGTGATCTAATCAATCGGCCACGGCGAATTCTATACAATAAAGTTTACTACCAATAGAGAGAAATAAATAGAAATAAAAAAGTAGTTGGTACTGCGAATTGGCAACTAAAGCCATCTATCAGGTTAATTAAGTAGATGGTACAGGACGATAACCAAGTAAACAATTTAATGGCGGAATCTTACTTTAGGTACACTCTCTATACAACTTGCGTGACAGAAAAAACGGTGACCTGCTCAGCTTTAGCTCAAGGACTCAGAACTACTTTGCATTCACTGATTTTGCCCTCAATCCCTATCTTTCATCATTTCGTAATACATCTGAGTTTTTTTAAAAGTAATACTGCTACTCAATGCTAATTTTCTGCATTATTTATAAGTTTTCCTTTCTTTGCTTTTAATATCTTGTGCTCATTTTCAAAGTTATTCAGTTTACAGGTCATAATTCAAAATTATATATGACGAATGTTAATACGGCCCACTTCCATCGCAACTTTTAATATACACAGATCAAAACAATTTATGATCGACTCAAGATTGAACCCCTCACTGAATATTTAATGTGCACCCAAAAGACATTGAATTATCAGTCTAGCTTAGCCTAAAATCGGAAGTAGGTACAGTGTTTTTCATAACATGATAACGCTCTGGCAAAGACGTTAAAATTTGAGACTAGGGGGTTTCGGTTGGACACCAACACCCGCAGCTGCTAAGTCTTCCATTTTTTTAGATCCCTTAACTGAGGCGCGCATCTCGACTTTCAAGCAGAGTCTTCAAGTCTCCAGGAAACAGCAATTTTACTATGCTGCCTCTCACCCCCAGTACAGGGTTTGTTTCTTAATGGTTATTGCCGAGTAGCAGGGCTGAGCGGTCTGGTTGGAAGGCTATCACGTCTTGGAGAAAACTATATGTAATAGTTCTGTTGAATGAGAACTTCTTAGATGCTAATTTAAAGAGAAGGTTGGTTCTTTAGTAATTTTCACGTTTAATGTCGCTTTATTTTTAAGGACTCATCCATTCTTCAGCAGTTGCCCTGAATTCCCAATCGTCATTTTTCCCGATTAAGCGAATCATCCTTCTCCAGGCACCGATCGTTCATCACTCTGTGAATCTGTCCTCTTCACATTGCTCTTAGTCTGCCCCGATTCCTTCTTCCATAAGGTGACCATTCTAAAAAAAAATATTGGGCCACCTATCATCCTCCATTTTTCTGACGTGTCCATACCATTGCGTAGACCGCCATAACTCGATCTACGCAACCTTTGCCGCTACTTTTTCAAGTAGCTCATCAATTGGCCCCTCCAGAGATCTCACAAGACTGAGGGCACCCGGACCAGGTGTCCCAGCGGTAGAAAATCCCAACCGGGAATCGAACCAGGCCCTCGCGCATTTTGCAATTGCATTTAGAGGATTGTTCCACTTTTTCTTTACACACCTCAAAATACTACATTAACGTCTGCAACAATATACCTCGAATGCATAATGGTTAATAATAGTCGTATAATAGAAGCATTATAGGTATATAACATATTATTATAATGATACATATTGGATGTATTGAAAGACCGCGAATTTTAATTTAATATCATAGTTATTTCCGTAATATAATAGACAAGAATATTGCAGAATGCGTATATTAAAGCATACCAAATTAAGGGAAAAGATGCATTAACTTTTATTCATATCGAAGGAAGTTCTTACTTAATGTCTATGTGTCTATGTCAATGCTTTGACACTATCATTTTTATTATAAAATATCTAAAATACAAGAGTATATGCCATCTCTAAAATAATATTAATCTGTAGCAATTCACTTTTGGTGGTGTTATTACAGAGGCCAATTATCCGAAGAGAGAGAAAAAAAAAAGAAAGAAGAAAAATGTTTTAGAATGAATATTTGATGAATTATATTCGAAAAACGAACCTCAGGTTTGTGATGGGTAACGTGAAGATAAAACTGCAAAGGAGATTCATCAACATCAGAATTTGACAATTCTTTTGAGTTGTTGGTTCTATTTCTAAGTACCTCACAGCGAGCAGCAAGAAAAGAGGTAGATTAGAGCTCTAACAAGACTGATAATTTAGAACAATGTACTGAATGATGTAAAGAATGTAGCGAGAGAAATTCCGAAATAAACCACGGGATAGGAGGAAATTAAACTGCATTAGGATCGCGAAATTTAATATGAATTCAAATATACGGTGACGAAGTGATTATACCTTGTCTAAAATTACTGGCTTAGTTATTCAATTGATGCCCGTGGAATCCAGCACTTACTTATATGTGAAGCAGTTTTAAAAATATTCACAAGAGGTACATCATAACAAAATAATGTTTCAAATGTTGGATAATTCAATGCCAAAGCCGGGATTTAAACCACGGATCTCCTGGTCTCTAACCGGTTGCTCTTTCACTAACTACCATGGCAACATGCCGGTATAGCACTAAACTTCTCAACTGACTCACATGTTTTCCTGGTAGCTCAGTGGAAGAGCAACCGACTAGAGGTTCAAATCCCGGTTATGACATTGAATTTTTCAGTCTGACTCTACCTATCCAACTCCTTGTGTGAAAAACAATTAATGTTTCAAATGGTTTGTGAGGGTAGTATTGAGTAAAAAGAAACAAAGGCCTATTCTCTTATTAAATAAAACTTTATAACACATTTTGAAAAACATTCCTGAATCAACGAAATGATAAAGAAAAAAATTCTGGTGCAGTTTGAGTCCATAGAAGCGCTGCACCTAATAAGAAATGAACAAGAATGATACATGGGATATATAGCTAACGAATATGCAAATTTAATGTAAAAGTATACTTGCACCAAGAGTTCAGAAAACGAAGCTTGTAGTGAATTTCTTATTGAGACAGCCCACCTGAGAAAATGCATAAAGAAAGACGGATTGAAAAACATTCTTGGGAAATGGTCATGAATGGCGGATAACGTTTGGGGAAATGTCAGGAATCATCGAGATTGTACGATCCACAAAACTTTGGAAAAGCAGCTAGTCGTGACTTCAGTGCGTTAAGGATCTATAGTGAATCTGAAGTTTTATCATCAACACTACAACCACCGCCACGACTGCCATCATCGTCTTGTCAAGCTCAACAAAAGTCTGAAGACGTTCTACTCCAGAAGAGAGACATCGCGGAGAATAAAGGAGCTATGCGCTATACAAGTGCAGTGAACCGAGGAGCAGCAGATGTGATGCCAGAGTTATCTGGAGGGTACATCTTCAGAGATGGACGACTGCGATTAGAAGACGGGAGGGTGCCCCGCCGCCAGGATTAGTGTGCTGGCCTTTTGTACGCGCGCTCGAGGAATCTTTACACTTCTTTCTTTACTCCTCTGCCTATTACTCTTTCCTCGTCATCTGTTTCTTGTCCTCAGGATAATTGGCTATTGATTATTGTAGTTGTATTTACGCCTAGGTATGTACCGTTGCACTTTCAGGGCCATCTGCTGTCCGTGCCTCTTGTTGGCCGACATGCGGTCCCCGTGTTTACATCTCTTCCGGGAACAGTTTCAGCTTCTCTCTTTTCTCCTGTGCTAAATGAATGGCATAACTGTACTACACCAGAGATTAGATTCCATGCCTGTTTGCTTTTGGTGCATTCTCATTGCCGCTGTACAAACATTGCAAGTAAAAACTGCGAGAAACATAAGTTTGTATTTTATTTTCTTATATTTTAATAATTAGCAGAACGTGTACCATTTGCCAGTTCTTTTTTAGCCTATTGTTCCACATCTTCTCTTCTTTTACTCTCGTATTTTTAAATACAATGTTTCCAATATCGACAGATTATTTTATATGCCATTTAAGTATCCCAACTTATATTGGAAATCGATAAAACACGTGCTATATCCCTTAATTTTCTCAAAAACTTGCTTTTAGTAAATGATCGGTGTGCATGTGTGTGAATGTGCAATACAATAAATAAATAAACTTGGAGACATAGCAAACTTCGTATTTAAGTTGGATAGGTAGAGTCAGACTGAAAAATTCAATGCAATAGCCGGAATTTGAACCATGGATCTTCCGTCCTCTAGCCGCTCTACCATTGAGCATCCGTGGTGTAATGGTTGCCATGCTAACTTCATATACCCAAGGTCGCGGGTTCAAACTCGGCGGAGGACAATGGATTATTTCGGGTGTAAAAATCCTTAACATGGCTTCCTTCGGGAGGGAAGTCAAGCCGTTGGTCCCGTGTCGTAGATTTACGGCACGTAAAAGAACCTCAAGCCTGATAGAGATTCCTCTGAGCAAAATTAAGCGGTCTTTCACGCCCAATTTAGAATGGGACGCCACAGTAGTTAAAGCGCGCCCATAAATAACACTATATTTACATTTTGTTACTATGGTATTGAATTTCTCAACTGACTCTCATGTTTCCCGGTAAACCACAAGGTGATCGCAAATTATTTTGAGATGACAACCCCAATGGCGACTTACAATTTTGTAAGTATTTTAAACCCCAGGATTCATAGTATAGCCAACTATTATGGTCAATTGGTATTGATTTAAGAGACCGTGGTTCAAATCCCGGCTTTGGCAACGAATCTTCAGTCTGACTCTACCTATCCAACCTCTGTCCCACACACAGCTTGTGTGTAAAAACAAATCAATAAGTTTGTATTTTATTTTCTTATATTGTAATAATTAGCAGAAACTGTACTATTTCCCCGTTATTCTTTAACCTATTATTCCACATTTTCTCTAATTTCACTCTCTCTCGTGTCTTTTAATACAAATTTCCAATATCGCCAGTAAAGCAAATTATTTTTATACCATCTAACTATTCCAGTCTATATTCGAACTCAATAATACACGTTCTGAGATCCCTTAACTGTCTCAAAAACTTGCTTTTAATAAATTATCTGTGTGTATGTGTGTGAATGCACAATACAAAAAATAAATGAATAAATCTGGAGACCTAGCAGGTTTAAGTTCAACATTATTTTGCAAGTATGCAATATCCCGATCTCATCTACGATTTATATGGAATAGTTTTTATTACTACTTTATTTTTTAAAAAGAAGTCTCCAATAATTATGATCAAAATAATATAGGTTAAATAAAACATTAAATGCTTACTTGAATATGTATAACCCCATAGAATTAGAAAACTATGAGATACATAAGCATTTGCTACAAAAAATTGTAGAACTCGTTAAATGCATAATTTGCCCATGCTGTGTAACTTCATGTGTTTACGAGATTGTTCCTGTCTTTTGGCTAAAAGCTATACAATTTGCAAATGCTTTAGACTTTCTTCTCATCAACTAAAGCCCATGCAATATTAGAATCAGTATATTCAAGAGTAGTGGGCGTATTACGAGTTACGAGCATAGTTTTTTTTTTTTTTAACTTTTATTTTAAATGTATGACTGGTTTCAATCTCCATTTAAAATAGATAATAATTTAATATTGTGAATAATTATATTACAAAGAGTATCTTTATGGGAGTGGAAAGTAAGAAAACCCCAGGTTTAAGATAAACATTCTACGTCTGTTATGGAGGAAAGGTCTATAGAAAACAGCTTCCAGGATTACATTCAGAAAATAGTATTTTTGGGGGCTTCATGTGTCACCTTGTTAGCTACAAGGCAATATTATTCATATTGAGATTGCGTTACTTTAATATACTCTCGGAATTATTAAGAGAGATTAAATTCGTTTGTAGAAATACTATTTAAGTTCTACAGCTCTGCAGAGTCAGAGAGTTTAAGGTTATTAAAAGCCCATTCGATTTATCAGTTCCGATAATGACGGCAATTTACCGAGGCATGACCTTCTGCCCATTAGAGGCAAGCCGAAATTAGTATTGCCACGTGATGGCCAGAAAAATACTGGCACCTACTCCTCTTATGTTGGTTATTATGACTTAGATCTACCATATTTGGTAAATATTCACGATTTAAAGAGAGCTCTGTGTGGCCGTGACGCTATATCACAAAGAGCCACAGAGCCAAGAAGGATGGACCAAACGAAGATTCGCCTGATCCATAGCATCGCGTTACATCGCTCTACTAACATTTATTCTGCAACCATGATTTTATATTTTTGCTTTCTCTACACGTACTATGTACATAGTGTATAGAGAAGGTATTGTATTCCACCCAAAAATTCGATACTGAGATTTCACCGGAAATACCGTTTTGGGCCCCCCTGAATCCAAAAAAAGCATTTTTGGAAAAAGGTCCGTGTGTGTGCGTGTGTGTGTGTATGTCTGAGTGTCTGTGGACAGCATAACTCAAAAAAAAAAGACCGTTAAATACCAAACTTGGTATTTAAGTTTGGTATCTTCCAAGGATGCGACACGAAGATTTGCAAGAAAAAATGGCTCTAAAAATGTTGATTAAAATATCGTATATTAAAGATATTTACCTGACAAATAAAATGTATATTTTGAATTTTATGGGAATAGCCGCTGAAGGCTACTTTATTCTGAGTGAATTTTACGGAATTTTGCATAACTGTTAAACCGAAAGAAATAAATAAAAACTTATCACTCAGAATATGTAAAACACATTAAAACACACAATTTATGTTGTATACATTTTTTTCGTGGAGTTGATCGTTTTTTACATATTCCTTGTTTTTGGTTTCTGCTTCGAAAAACTGAACTTTTCTCATACAGGAATTTGTCTACTCCTGTCCATACAAATAAAGGAACTTCAGTCACATAGCAACCTGCTTTTTTGACTATCGCTTTAACCTATGATACTTCCTTATTTCTCTTCTACTTACAAGGAAATAAGTAATGAGACTATTTCTGTTAATTTTTTGTCGAATAGCATGAAATAAATAGAAGCATAAGCTTTTTAACAATAATTTGTTGCAGAGATGTAGAGAAAGTCATGTGAATGGAAAACATCAGATTTTTGATAATGGGATACTACGAGAATAAAAGTTTAGACGGTTGTGACATTGAAATACTCCAGAAGTATATTTGAGGAGAACCAGAGAAGTCTTTAAAGCCTGTTTATCAGCCTTGCAAATTAAGTGGGTGGTGATATGCTGACACTCCACTTTTCTCTTCTGGTTATTTTAAACAGAAACATCACATAACAGCGGAAAAGTTATGTATCACTACACATATTCAGAAAACCAAAGCTCTTAATAAACTTAAGGTTGTGTATTTCAAACATTGTGTGTAGATGTTTGCTTTTGTCTTGGGAATCATGATGTCTGAGCATTAACGGAAGCAATAAGGATTTTCTTAAAAACAGACACTAATTAAAATTTCCGTAAAAGAATCTGCTATTGGAAAAGGAATCTGATGTGTTCCATTCACATAACTTTCTCTACCTATTCTGTAACAAGCTATTCTTACAAAAATTTACTATTTTTTCTTCATAATCTTCAAGAGAAACAAAAATAGAAATGGTCTTATTACTTAGTTCTTTGTAAGCGAAAGGGAAACAATGGATTAACTTATGCTGAAGAGGTAATTAAATCTTCTAACAGCTAGTTGCTATGTGATTTGAATTTGATTGAAACATGAATGGCGACTTATTGTTTAAGAAAAGTTTACGGCACTTTAAAATGTAAATTAATATCAAGGAAAATCTTCGAAAGGGTTAACTTCACAAAAGAAAATGTATTCGATAAATTGTGTGTTTTAACAATATATATCTTTTTATGCAGCACGATTTTGACATTCTTACGATAATGCAGAGTTCATCCATAATTAGCTGAAGATAATTTAAGATACTCGTTTATTTCATTTGGCATAAAATAACCTAAACATATGATATTTTAATCAAAATTGTAGGCCATCTTTGAGACATCAAAGTTTTGTTTAAAAATGTTCCATATAAAAGGTAGTTTGAAATGGAAAATTCTCTTTCAAATCTTCGTGTTGCATCCCTGGAAGATACTGATATTTAAAAAAAAAAAAAAAAAAAAAAAAAGATCTAAGGTAGTCGTGTGGCAAGTTTAGTTACAAACCCCGTTTCTCCATTCTTGCTTAAAAACTAAAACCTTGTTAGTATAAATTTTTCATGCAAAATCGAAGACTGCCACAAAGTATTGGTTACATATTACTACAGGTGTAAAATTGTAACCAAGACATGCAGTAGACATTCAATTTTCACCAGTTCAAATAATAAATATTAAAACTTGATTTAATTTGATTATTATATTATAATTTAAAAATCTATTGCCATGTTTAGCGTCTTCCAGACACATAGCAACAAAATACTACTTAATATTAAAGTAGTTGAAAGCAGAGAGGTGGTTTTATATGGCACATTCAGAAAAAGAAACTGCATTGCAAGCTTTTAGCTAATTTAAATATTATATGTAGGATAAACCGGAATTATGATAAGATGAAAGAAAATCTACCTCGCTACCAATAAACATATAATGAGCAATGATATGTTAAACATTTGTACAATATTTGAAAACGCCCTATTTACCTCCTAACCCTAGTGAGGTTTTTTACAAATTGTAATGTTTAATATTTTTTGAAGGACGGATCTGCACCTGAATATTTCTATTTTCTCTACACGTACTATGCGCACTGTGTATAGAGAACTTATTGTATTCCACCCAAAAATTCGATAACGAGATTTTTCGGGAAATATATGTTTTGAGGCCCCGAGTCCTTAAAGAACATTTTAGATAAAAGGTCCTTGTGTTGGTGTGTGCTGTCTGTGGATATCATAGCTCAAAAACGAAAATACCGTTAAATATCAAACTTGGTATATTTCAAGAATCTGACACGAAGTTTTTCAAGGAAAACCCGCTCCCCAAACCATCTTTCACATCGAAAAACTTTCAAATTGTTTTTCTCTGACGATTTTGATACTGACACTAAAGATATTTACATCACTAATAAAATGTATTATTTTCTGTGAATGGCCCGTGAAGACCTCTTCATTCTGATGAATTTTGCATATCTGGTAAACCTTAAGAAATAGACAAAAATTTACTACACAAAAACGTAGATCTCGTTAAAACACATAAGTTATTGCTTTCAATTTAAACTACGTTTACTTTTCTCGCCTTTTTTTTCCACTGTAGGCCGTGTAAGGCAAACTGAACTTCAATTGTTGCCAAAGCAACCAGCTTTTAAAAGATTTGCCTGTCACTATGGCCTAACGTATCTCTTTATTTCCCTTCTCCTTAAAATGAACAAAGCAATAAGGTCTTAGCATGATGTAGATAAATGAATTATTTTTTGTAAGAATAGTTTGTTTACAAAAGGTAAAGAAACTCATCTAAATGGACCAGATTAGATTTTGTAACATTGTTCATTATGATTATCAGATAAAAATCTCCCTAATTTAAATTTACCCTCCACGGAAATCAAAGATCCCAAAACACATCTTTCCCCTCCCACTATAGAGAGAGTTCCAACGACCAGCTGTTAGGCGCCCTTGTGCCATAAGTCACCGTGATAACGCATGGCTTTTGATGTTTCAAGATATATCGAGGGTTCGTGCTCAATTTGTAATGTAATTCAATGGGGCTTGAATTATTTAGGACCTATTTCCTAAGATCGGTCGAGCTTTAAGAAAGATGAAACGCCCAACAGATCGATACAACCTGCAGGATTATATTTCGTGGTTACTTTTCAGCCCTTATTAAGAGTAGAAACATGATCAGTTTGTTACCCACATTTTTTTTCTTCTTTCTTTCCCCAGAAGGCCAGATCCTTGCAATAAATGCCATTTCACATTAGTGGTCCATTCAGTGATTTGCTATACCCAATCTAAATAGATTTAACTGATTTCTTGCGAAAACAAAATGATTACACTATTTCAGCCGTAAATTTCAGACCTGTTGTTTTAAAAGTAAAAAAAAAACAAAAAAAGAAAAAAAAACTATCTATTCCGGCATGACAAGTATTTATTTTATAACAATTGGACTGTAAAAGGATAAAGATGTTTTTAAATTCACGATTGCGTTAAATGTTCCGAAATCTACAGATTGTAAATATTATTTTGCTTGAAGCCATCTAATCATAATTCATAAAAATAAAAATATCGGAAATTCTGCCATGAATTAACTAAATTATTACATTCAAAGATTTTAGGATGTAAAAAACAAAGACTGTGGTTTTATGTGTAAGCTCCAGTACGATTGAAATGACCTGGACGACCAAACTGTAGAACAAATATCTAATTTAAAATATCTAGTATGTGATCAGTTTTAATGCAGCAAGGAAAATTGATTTTTAAAATAAGTAAACTTCAGAAAATATGCAAACTATGCTGTAAACAAAGAAAAGAAATCAAAAAAATCTTATGTGTTCCATTCACATGACTGTATACATCTCTGCAACAAATTATTGTTAAAAAAATTATGCTTCTATTTACTTCATGCTAATCGATAAAAAATTAGTAGAAATAGTCTTGTTACTTGCTTCCTTGTAAGTAGAAGCGAAATAAGGGAGTACCATAGGTTAAAATGATAGTCAAAAGCTGGTTGCTATCTGATTGTAGCTCCTTTGTTTGTATGGAGAGGAGTTGACAAATTGCTGTATGAGAAAAGTGTGCTTTTTAAAGCTGAAACCAAAAACAGGGAATATCTCAAAAACGAAAAAAGTGTATATATCATACACACACACACACACACACACACACACGCACGCACGTGTGGAACCTTTTCTAATTTGGGGGGGGGATTCCGGGGTCTTTAAACATTTCCGATAAATTCTTGATAGAGTTTTTGAGTGCAACATAATACCTTCTCTGCCTATTATATACATTGCACATACTGCAAGAGAAAGTAAATAGGTCGCGTCGTGGCCAAGTCTCGCCTATCACCTAGACCAACTTCGATCCCAAGCGACCGCATGTGAGATTTATGGTGGACAAAGCGGCGCAGGGGCGAGTTTTCTCCGGGTTCTCCGGTTTCCCCGCCATCTCATTCCATCGGGGCTCCATCTTCATGTATCATCAGTGTCATCGCCTGCGGTGCCAGAGCAGTAAAAGCGGGCGTTAAACACTACAAAAAAGTAAATGAACTATAGCTAGCTACGACAAATCTTACTGTACACATGAACTGTGAAACTTGAATTCTGAAGATTTTGAGAGAGAAAGAGAGAGAGAGAGATGCATATCGCGAGGATGAGATTCCGTGGTCAAATAAAGAGTTTCAGCAAACTATATAAGGCCAAAAATGAATAAGAGAGAAATTAAAAGAAAAACATTTAGATGATAAAGTAATGAGCTGATAATACTTAATAACTTTAATATATAATAAAGGTACGAACGTGACATTACTTTTTTCAACCTGTTGTCCCGGTGTCCCGATAGCTTTTGTCGGGACACGACTTTGTCCTGTTTTTAATGGAAAATAAGAGTTATTCTCCATTTTATTCTAGGAAGGTAATAGTGAATACATTAGCTATATCTAAGCATAATGAGAAACTTCTGAACAGAAATCAATCTTCAGGAAAAGTTGTGTAGTAAGAAAAAAGAAACGTGTACAACCCTGTTATTCTATAATTTGTATTTTATATTACTTTTAATGTCATATGTTGTGCATTATAATAAAATTACCTTTAATATAATATTATATTCAGTATTGTCATAATTACGTTTTATATTTATAATAAATATATAAAAGCCTGCTACATTCTCAATTTGTATATAATTTGTTAAAGTAAATCACTTAAAGGTTTAGGTTTAAACTGCTATTTAAACGGATAATATAAAATATTATTTTTGGAAAAGTGTATAAATATATTTATTGGAACTATGTCTTTACAATAAAAATATATTAAACACAAGTATATAATACAATATACGTATATAATATAGCATATTTATATAATACAACTGTACAATAAAGAAACGTAAAACTTCAAATGCTGATTTCTTTTCCTTTTCTTTCATTTGTTTGTATGTACATAATGTATAAATAAAGTATTGCATTTCACCCAAAATTCGATACCGAAATTTCTCTGGAAACACATTTTTAAGACCCCCGGAATCCAAAAAAGTCGTTTTTAGGAAAAGGTCACGATATGTATTTGTCGAGCACTCCAGAATATTGTCAACTGCGTGAATATACTATTCTTGATCAAAATTAAAGGCAGGTATAGCTCAATATCACATGTGTTTGGTGCACATTAATAATAATAATAATAATAACAATAATAAGTGTATATATAACAATAACCTCTAGGTAATGTGTATTATCTTAGCATACTAGTTGTGTTAAACAAAAAAAATAACTCTAAGCAATATAATCATGGCACTTTGAATATCATATCAGATCATATAAGATACATAAGATACATAAATTGAGGGAGAAACAAATAATATTTTTTATACTTAATTAGAACAAACAATATTCTTATGCTTAGGGTAGTCCGGTGTAATTCACAATAGTTTGTCATAGTTCTTATGTCTTTCGCTGTCGGACAAAAGCACATCTGGTTGTTTTTTATTATTATTGTTTCATTTTTATAGCCCCCTTTAACTTCAATGGTCATATCGGGGGGCTTTGACTTGTAAAACAACTCATATTACTGTAGGTTGAGAACGTTAGCTCATTGTTATATTACTAAACACACGCACATTCATTCTTCATCATACTTCCAGACTCTAATTCTTATTAAAGAAAAATTCACCACCCCAGCCGGGAAACGAACCCGGGACCTCCGGATGAGAAGTCAGCGAGCTGACGGAGACAGTTGGTTTTCTTTTTTTTTTTTTTTTTTCTGGACACTTCTGGCTTAGTTTCAGAATCAGTGATATCTAGAGTACTAATCCCTTCTTTCAGATCTATTTATTGGTTTTGGGATACGACGCTTCACACGCAACTTCCCAGGTCTAAACCCAGGTCCCTCAGGAAGTAGCTTATTTATGGTACATTCCATTATGCGAAAGTGTCTGGTTTTCCTGGCTGTTGTGTATGTATGCATCAGTTGATCCAATATATCAATCACCTCCTTTGGTATTATTGTAGAAATGAATGATTTCAGATTCATTTATCGACTCATTTATGTTTTTGTCATAGTACACAGTTGAGTAGGATTACACTTTTGCCTTTCATCGGACAATATGAAACCAGTGTCTTCTCTGCATCAAATTCGAAATCAGAATTACCTACTACCTTCTTTCTTTTAAGAAGAAACGAAGCAGGAATCATCTTCTTTTGCCACATTGTTCCCACAACCGAAGTCTTTAGTATAGCTTCCACTAAAATGATAGCCATGAAAATTACTTTTTATACTCATATACTGAAATTTATTCATTTACTGTTAAAAATCTATATCGAAATGAAAACCATTTTCATACAGCTTTTCATTTCGATATAGATTTTTCACGCTTGCGCGCTGCCCTACTGTTCACTGCCTGCTAATCCATATAAAATTACATAAACATCTTGGCGCAGAATAACCTCCAAGAATATTAATTATATATAAGAATATATAATTATTTCCCGAATATAAACTCATAATATTATGTAAACAAAGCAAAGGAGGCCATGACATTGGCATCACGAGACGAGAAAATCAATAACTCAGGGCACACGCGCTAGTTCTGCTTCCAACCAAAATATTTATTTTTACGAGAATAGTTATATTTACATACCTTTATCAGAAGATATATTGTCAGGTGATTCATCAATGAAGGTTTTAATTTCATCTGTGGAAAATATGTTAGCTTTTTTCCCACTGTACAGTACAAACTTCTGTTTTAACAGGTAGTACAACTTCTTATATTGGGATATATCAATTCCATGTTTCACATTTAGAATAGTTTTCAATACTAAATAATTTGTCCACAAGGTTGAGGATTTCATTGTTTTAAATATTTCTTCAAAGTAAACAATGAGGAATTTTCCGAGAATGAGGCTATATATATATATATATTTTATTCTCCATACTATGAATTTATCATATAACTTTTCGTGGATCTTATTATTTCTTTGGAAATAAATTGTCAACATTACTCTCCTCCTCTTTAATATCAGGAGGCGTGGAACTAAATTCCATAACATTATCACTAGGCCAAAATACCTCAGTCTCCATCTTGCAAATCAACTATCACCGTGAATCGAATTTCTTTTGTTATCTACGCAAGCGTACAATACGCATAGCAGTCGGCGGAGTTCATGTTTCGTATATAGGATATATAAATATTAAATATTTATTGTATATCTACATATCGTAAAAAATATGTATGCAAATCTCATATAATGATCCTTAGAATACGCGTGACACCTCTCACTCGTATTTCAATAACTATCATTATAGGATCGTTGTATAAAAACTATTTACTTACAGTGGAGAGAAAAAAAAAAGCATAGATAAACACATACTGGGGTACCGCGATACTCCACACAATACATTGTCATTAATAATTTTAACATTTCTAACATTCTTGTCTACCCAGAACAACAAGGCAACCGTCACACTGTACAATAAAGTCTTAAATGAAGGTATCTGGAATCCAAGCGCAATATTTGGAATTTATTATTATAAAACGATATATTCTGGGATACTCAATATCCCGGTAAGTGTTCCAGGGTTAGTATGGTTCTCGTAATCGCTAAATTCACGTTGGAGTTGCCAACATTTGGGCAAAAAACTCCAAGAGATTTAAATCAACTTGAAACAAGTATAAATAACGATTAAACTCCAAAAGTGTTACTATACTAAAGAAAGAAAAATAGAAACAAATGTGCGGCGACCTTAAGCCATGAGACCATAGCGAGCCGCAATGAAACGATAGGGTACTCTGATTTCCAAACTTAAATTTAGTCGGAGCTTAGGTCTAATTTAATGTATGAGCTTGATTCAAATAACGGGTACATCAGAATATGAGCTGCATAGGAGTCGAGAGTGCACTTTAAGATTTTCGCTTAAACACTTACGGTGCATTCACATATATTCTTAACGCATATAGTAAGAAACATAAAATAAAAATAAGTTTCTTCTGCACAAGTATATCAAAATGCATTACTTACCGCAATTATTTTACTATGAAAAAGGTATTTTAAAAAGAACGTGAGTGGGGTACAGTAACCGCAAGTATTTAGCACCATTCTAAAATTCATTCTTATAAGCTTCTTTAGATCTGTTTATTAGAGATCTGTTCATTTGAAAATACGGTATTCCTGCAATAGAAGCTAGACAGGAAACATACTTTTTTGATAGGAAATTAGTTAATCTTATGACAATAAAGGAAATTTTAATACAATTTTATTATAAAATGAATTTAATTGGGGTGATTAAAAGATAAATAAAATGTTTTTAGAATTTAATATTTTGTGCTGATTTGGCTTTTTTCATTCATTAACTCGCGCTTTATTTAAGGTATGCTTTATTTAGTATTATTAATTCAACCGAAAGGTATAAAACTAGAAACAAGAATTATAATTGTAATTATTGGATTTATTAAATATTCCTATTTTTGTTGAATTATTGGGCATTAGAAAAGAGAGATAAACTCTATAAAGTCATACTACCAAACAGTACATTATAATAAACGTAGAGGAAGAGAAGCTTTTCTAAGTAACGAAAGGAAGAACGTGAGTGACTACACTATTAGATACATTGTATTGCAAATTTATGTACACATTAAACGTTCAATACACTGTCACAAAAGAGCATTGTACTATATAGCTATTCATAAGCGACAAGGTTTGCTGCACTTGGCTATTTAATACTTAATGAACAATGACACAGACTGAAGCAGTCAAATGAAATGGATACTAAATGTTCGTTTTCTGTCTATTCATTTGAAGTAAAGAATTGTTGAGTGTTTCATTCTCATGGTTTTATTTACTCGTCTATAACAAAAGCTGTCAAAAATTGTAATCTTCAAGTATGACTAGTTAATCAAGATAAACCTTCATTCCGCGATGTTTTTGGTATAAAAGGGACACAGTAGGCTAAAACTTTTAAAAGAATTTTGTCGCTGTCTAATGATTTTGAGATCTTTGCATGACCGATAGAATAAACTAATTGCGATTTTCCACTGAGAAAAGTACAAGTACTTAAAAATTAACGAATAACAAAGAATGTCTCGGAATTGGTTTACGCCATAAACATTTCTATTACCTTTCCTACATGTACTATGTACATAGTGTATAGAGAAGGTATTGCAATGCACCCAAATTTCGATACCGAGATTTCACTGGAAATATATGTTTTCAGACCCTTTGAATCCAAAAAAAGCATTTTTAGAAAAAAATGTCCGTGTGTGTATGGGGGGGGGCAATATAGCTCAAAAACGAAGAGACCGTTAAACACCAAACTTGGTATTTAAGTTTAGTATCTCCAAGGATACGGCAAGCTGATTTTAAATAACTACCCCTTACATGGAACATTGTTCGAACAGTTTTATTTTCTCAAAAATGGCTGTAACGATTTTGGTTAAAATCTCTTATATTTAAGATATTTATGTGACAAATAAAATGTATATCTTGAATTTTCTGGGAATAGTCTCTGAGGATTACTTTATTCTGGATGAATTTTGCATAACTATTAAACCGTAAGAGATGGACAAAAACTTAACACACAAAAAATGTAGAGCACATTAAAACACGCAATTTATGTTATACCTGTACGTTTTTTTTTTTTTTTTTCATGGAGTTGATCGTTTTTGAGATATTCCTTGTTTTTTGTTTCAGCTTTGAAAAACTTATACTTTTCTCATACAGGAATTTGCCAGCTCGTGGCCATACAAACAAACGAACTTCAGTCACATAGCAACCAGCTTTAGGCTTTCACTTTAACCTATGATGCTCCCTTATTTCGCTTCTACTTACAATAAATAAGATTATTTTTCTCGATTAGCTTTAAATAAATAAAAGAATAAGCTTATTAACAATAATTTGTTACAGAGATATAGAGAAAGTCATATGAATGGAACACATCAGATTTTTTTTTTTTTTTTTGGTCTAAACTTCCAAACTCCTATATTCTCTTATGTATAATTGCCATTACTCCTTCCTTCCTTCGTCCCTCCCTCCCTCCGACCCTTTCCTAGCCCTCCCCACTTTATGGTTTTATTTATTTTTCATCATGGTCATGAAAGGGCATGGTATTTCAGTGTTATCATATATTTACTTATTTATACTTACACCCATACAAAGAATATGGCTATACATCACCCCAGGCTATTATCTTGCCATATTCCTAACCAAGTTTTCCTTATAATGTAGCACATTTATTTTAATCATAAAGATGATAATAGTGGTAATAATAATAATAATAATAATAATAATAATAATAATAATAATAATAAAAGTCATGCTCAACATTTCTTAAAATAACCTATAATATTCATCTTCTTCTCTTTTTGCGGAACACATCCATTTCTTTTTTACTTTAGCCAAATACTCGCCTACCTTTTTACTACCCATACTAAAAGGTTTGATTAAGGCTATTTTCAGCCATTTACTATTTTAGTTAGATTTTAATGCAATCCACACTTTAAAGTTATTATTTTCACTTAAATCCCTAATCAGGTTACTCTCATTCTTTTTTCTCCACTCATGCTTCTTGTCTTCTAACAATAAGCTATAAAAATTCCTACTTTTTAGAAACTCTTGCCTTGCCTCCTCTCCCCCTGCCTCTCACCGTTTTATTAATGATTGCTTCACCATTCTTTTTGTTACTACACATTCCTCATCAAATTACCAATCCCCACTTTTGTTTCCTCCCCTCCCCTTTCTCACTCCATCTCCTGCTCCTTGTAATAAACTGCTAAAGATGTTGACTACATTCTGTATTTCATATTTCTGTAGCAAGAAGTTCATTCCCTATTGGCAAATTTGACCATACTTGGATTCTAATGTTAACTTTCCATTTGAATTCATTATACTTCCTAGTATCCCCTTGCCATGCAATTTCAGATACTCCCTCTGATCATATTTTTATGCCCGCCACCAGTAGTGACTACTATTTGACATAAAGTTCATTATCTTAAAATTATTTAATGCATACCTCATGGTAACTGACCATAATATATAGTCAAATACAATCTACCCACTCATATTCACAATCGTAAACTCCCCCACTACATCTTCACTATATTTACCATTTAAAGTCTCTAGAGCATTCACTTTACAAAAATCAATGAATTTTTCACTTTCCTTGTCTGTATACTTATCTCTGCTATGTCTGACAAGATCCCTTTTTGTTCTTAGTTCAATTCCAAACATTATTTCATTCTCAATGTTCACATCTTCCTCGCCTATTCTGATGTTAAAATCACCCATTATTAGCGCTTCCGTGTTCCCATATTTCTCACTTAATCTCTCAATACCCCTTTTTAGCATCTTCATCAAGTCAGGGTTATGGTACTGCGAGGAGACCGGTGCATTAAACATTACACCTAAACATAATATGGAATTGTTATCATATAATAAACATCTCTTAAAATATTTGACTATGACTTTACATTATTTCCCTTGAACATCTAAGAAAATATGTAGAGATACTCTTCGGCTAATTCGATTAGCGTGCGTTAGTAGAATAAGTTTTTGTAATATAGTTTGGTGCAGAACAGGTAAAGAAACTCACGTGAATATAAAACATCCGATTTTTCTCTTGAGCTTAGCTAGTTAACGCCCCACAATATGCAGTTTTATTCCGCCTCCTTCAAATATTTTGCAGAGATACTAAAAGATGTTGGGAGGTATTTTTGTTTGCTTTTGACTTTTACTAGTCTATTAATGATATACAATTACTGATCTAAATTTACTAAACAGTTTTGCCAAGATAATAACTTTTGCTCAAAATCAGATTTATAAAAAATATTTTTTCCAGCATATGTTATTAAATACCAAACATATGAAGCTATTATCTACTCTCTCATAACATTTATTTGTTCATCATGTAAATCGTGTATTTTTTTTTGGTAGTGTTTAACGCCCGCTTTAACTACTTATGGCACCGCAGGCGGTGACACTGATGACGCATGAATGAAGATGGAGCACCGGTGGAATGCGATGGCGGGGGAAACCGGAGAACCCGGAGAAAACCCGCCCCAGCGCAGCTTTATCCACCACAAATCTCACATGCGGTCGCTTGGGATCGAACCCGGGCCGTCTAGGTGAGAGGCGAGTGGTCTAACCACTCGGCCACGGCGCGGCCCAAATCGTGTATTATAAACCATATACTTTATAATAGTTAAACAACTAATAATTTAGTTCTTATAGTAATAAGGCAATTAAAAGTTTCACTTACATGCAATTTCTAATATAAGTCTCATTTCACCCTCTCACATGGCTTTCTCTACCTATTTTGCAACACATTTTTCTTACAAAAGCTCATTCTTCCATCTGCTTCATGCAAATTGAGATAAACATTAGCAGAAATAGTCTTATTACTTAGTTCCTTGTAGGTACAACGGAAATAAGGGAGTGCATTAGTTAAAGCGACAGTCTCGTCTTTTTAAAGCTAGTCACTATGTGAAATTCAGTTCTCTCTGCATGGTCAGAGTAGAAAAAAAACGAACGACGACTCTCCATTTGAGAAATGTACAAGTATTGTAAAATTTAAATGAGCAACGAGGAATATCTTTGAAATAGTTATCTCTCAAAAAACCTATTTTTAATAAGTTGAGTATTTTGACGAGATCTACATTTTTTGTGAAGGAGTTTCGTTATATGTTACGGTTTACCAGATATGCAGAAGCCAACCAGAATGAAGAGGACTCAGAGGTACTCCCAGAAAATTCAAGATATAGGTTTCATTTTGTCATAAAAATATGTTAAACATAATATTATAAGAGCTGAAGCTTTCCTAAAGACGTATTAACTCTAAGTGTTCTCGAGCTTCTAGCCAGGTACGTAGATGAATTGGCTCCAACGTTATTTATTTAATAAGTAATAGAATCAATCGAGCCATTTTTGAGAACATCAAAGTGTTCGAAACATGTTCCATGCGTTCATAAATGTTCCATGGTAATGGGCAGTTTGGATAAGGAAATGTTCTTGAAAATCTTCGAGTTGAATTCATTGACACTGCTGAACTTAAATACCAAATTTGGTATTTTACAGACTTTACATTTTTGAATTATACTGTTCACACATACCTGGACCTTTTTCTAAATATAATTTTTTTAAAATAAGAACTGAAGCTTTCCTGGCGACGTGTTAATTCAAAATCTTCTCGGGCTTCTAGCCAGGTGAAAACTTGGCTTGACACCAACGTTTCGAAGAAGTGCATCTTCCTCGTCTTCAGGGTGAACTGATGGTTTGAGCTTGCGGAGACTGGTATTTATAAGAGCTGGGATGAAGCTAACATCTGATTGGTTCGCGAGATATTATGGCGAACCAATCAGATGTTAGCTTCATCCCAGCTCTTATAAATACCAGTCTCCGCAAGCTCAAACCATCAGTTCACCCTGAAGACGAGGAAGATGCACTTCTTCGAAACGTTGGTGTCAAGCCAAGTTTTCACCTGGCTAGAAGCCCGAGAAGATTTTGAATATAATTTTTTTATTCAACCTCAATTAATTGAATCTAAACCAATTATTAGAGGTTTTTGTGTAACTCCTTTAGTAAAAATTAAAGATATAAATCATATAGAGCCTGAAAAATAATTATTTCATAATATTTAAGTAAATTAATATAATAATTCAATCTATACTTAAACTCAGTGAAATTTTGGTATCGGCATTTTGTTTAGAATTACCTTTTCTACGTATACGAACGTGATAGAGAGAGTAAAAAGTATTAATTTCCTACGTACACACATACATAATATTACTATTAATGTATATATTCAAGATATGACCTATAGATAGCCTTAATAGTTATTTGTGCCTTGAAAATTTTCTAAACTGAGAAGTGCACATAACGCTGTTGTTTAAGAATGAAACTGCTTCTATTTTCGGAATCATAAAAGAAGAATTGTGATTTCTTCATTATGGAGAACACGAATGTTATCTTTGTAGTATTTTCCGCTCTAACATTTCATGGTTATCACGTTAGGGTCTCAGATAACGAAGAACATGCTCAGTTTCCGTTTGATTGCTTTATAGGTCTTATTTACGGTGACGTTAATAAGATAAAAGGGCAAGGCGTAGTCGGATTTTCGGAATGTTAACAGGTTTTTATTCTGATAAATAAATGAAACAGCCATCTATTCTGTTCACCATCATTTGCATTGACGTCGTTGGCAGGCAGCCATATTTGGGATTAAAATTCTTCTAGAAGGTTCGTATTTGAATAAGAGAAAAACCTAACGGTATATTATGTCGGAATCAGGTTTTTAGTTTCCCCACACGTGAAAATTTACAATGCATTATTTAAAAATCTGATGTGTTCCATTCATATGACTTTCTCTACTTCTGTGTAACAAATTATTGTTAATAAGCTTATTCTTCTATTTACTTCATGCTAATCGAGAAAAAATTAGTAAAAATTGTCTTATTACTTGCTTCCTTGTAAGTAGAAGCGAAATAAGGGAGTACCATAGGTTAAATAGAAATCAAAAGCTGGTTACTAGGTAACCGAAGTTCCTTTGTTTGTATGGACACGAGTTGACAAATTCCTGTATGAGTTTTTCATAGCTGAAACCAAAAACAAGGAAGATGTCAAAAACGATCAACTCCACGAAAAAAATGTATATAACATAAATTGTGTGCTTTAATGTGCTCTACATTTTTTGTGTGATAAGTTTTTGCCCATTTCTTAAGGTTTAGCAGTTATGCAAAATTTCGTGAAATTCTTCCAGAATAAAGTAGTCTTCAGAGGCTATTCTCAGAAAATTCAAGATATACATTTTATTTGTCAGGTAAATATCTTTAATACACGATATTTTAATCAAAATCGTTAGAGCCATTTTTAAGAAAATCAGAATTTTCGAAAAAAGTTCCATGTAAAGAGTAGTTGGGAGTGGGGGATTTTCTTGAAAATCTTCGTATCGCATCCTTGGAAGATACCAAACTTAAATACCAAGTTTGATATTCAACGGTCCTTTCTTTTTTAGCTATGCTGTCAACAGACACACACCGCACACACTGACCTTTTTCCAAATTTTGGGGGGGATTCAGGGGGACCCAAAACATGTATTTCCGGTGAAATCTCGGTATCGAATTTTTGGGTGCATTACAAGAACTTCTGTATACACTATGTACATAGTACGTGTAGAGAAAGTAAAAATCTGCTGTGCTATATCAACATTATGTTCTCTAACTTTTTTTGCAACTAAATACTGTTATGAACTTTATTCTTATACTCAGGCTAATCAAGATAAACATTAGCAGAAATAGTTTTATTACATATTTTATTGCAGATACAACGGAATTAAGGGAATGGATTATGACCAAGCGATAGTTCAAAATTTTAGTTTACGCTATACTCCCAATATTCTCTAGGATCAATAGAATAAACCATGTTTCAGTAGTCATTATTTTAGAGTGAATTATTTTTCAACAAATCAGACCTTTCCTTAAAGCAGGTGCGGAAATTCATACAATATTTTTTTTTTTTTTTCATTTATACAGACCCCTTTAACTTCTATGATCAAATGAGGACTTTGCCTTGTAAAACAGCTGCTGTAATTTCCTGTTTGAACTATAGGGTTCTTAATAATGTTTTTTCTCGATATTTATATATGAAACTCACTCATATTCACTTCCACATCCATACTTCCAGACTCTATAAGGAATGGAAAATAATCCTGGTTAAAGACAAATTCTTTGCCCAAGCCAGAGGTAGAATCCGGACATGCTGGCCCCTCGGCCGCAGAGGCAGTTAATAAATATCTTAAGAATTATGTTTTATTACTTTCTCTATACGCACTATGTACATAGTGTATAGAGAAGATATTGCACTTCACCCAAAAATTCGATACCGAGATTTCACCGGAAATACATGTTTTAGGAAAAAGGTCCATGTGTATGTGTGTGTGTGTGTGTGTGTGTGTGTGTGTGGTTGTGTAAGTGTGTGTCCGTGTGTCTGTGAACACGATAACTCAAAAACGAATAGTCGGTAAAATACCAAACTTGGGTATTAAGTTTCATATCTTCCAGGGATTTGACACAAAGATTTTGAGAAGAATCCCCTTCACCCCAACTACCCTTTACATGGAACTTTTTTCGAAAATTTTGATTTTGTTAAAAATGGCTCTAACTATTTTGATTAAAATATCGTATATTAAAGCAATTTACCTAACAAATAAAAATGTATATTTCGGATTTTCTGGGAATAGCCTCTGAAGAGTACTTTATTCTGGATGAATTTTACAGAATTTTGAATAACTGCTAAACCATAAGAGATGGACAAATACTTACTACACGAAAAATGCAGAGCACGTTAAAATACAATTTATGTTGTATACATTTTTTGTGGAGTTCATCGTTTTGGAGACATTCCTTGTTTTTGGTTTCTGCTTTGAAAAACTTATACTTTTCTCATACAGGAATTTGTCAACTCCTGTCCATACAAACAAAGGAACAGCAGTCACATAGCAACCAACTTTTGGCTTTCACTTTAACCTATGGTACTCCCTTATTTCGTTTCTACTTACAAGGAAGCAAGTAATAAGACTGTTTGTCCTAATGTTTTACTGATTAGCATGAAGTAAATAGAAGTATAAGCTTTTTAAGAATAATTTGTTGCATGGATATGGAGAAAGTCATGCGAATGGTACACATCAGATTTTAGTTTTTACTTGTAAGGCGAGTTCAGAGGCAGCCGTTTTAAGACTAAGCATTTAAGAACAGAATAGGAAAACAAGATTTCGCACCGATAAATGGAAAAAGAATACCTTCAGAAAAATCGTATGAGTTGCATTCACTTATTTTTCCTGCTCATTTCTTTAAGCTATTCTAATAAAAGCTTATTTCTTTAATTCCTCTTCAAACATATAAAACTTTCCATACAGATTTGCACATTCGGTTAAAGAAGCGATTTTTAAAAATCGTGTCATTATTTGATGGTTTTGAAATCCCATACGTTTCGTAAGCCGACGTTAAAAATCAAATAAGTTGTTATTTGAAAAAGTATAAATGTTTGAAAATGAAAACCAATAACAGAAAAGAACTTGGAAAGCTAATACCATAAAACTGTTATTTGATGTGAAATGTGTACTTTAGCATTAAAATTCAGGATGTTTATTTTATTTTCCTCAGAATATTTCAAATATTTGGTATTATAATCAAAATCGTTAGAACCATTTTTGAGTAAATCACAATTTTATAAGATGAGGGACCTATAAACCATGCTTTAGAGTTGCACAAGAACAAATAAAGGACGTTGAAATAGCAGAAATAAAATTATCGAGATCTTTGGTAGATTTGTGCTTTTGGATCAACAGAGGAACGATGGGGAGAAGTAAAAAACCAACATTTCATAAGTAACAGAGCAATACAGAAACAATTTAAGTAGGTACTATGGGTGGATCTCATATTCTATTCAGCATATGTAAACACAAGCCCAGAGAAAGGGAGACGTCGGAGGATCAAGAAAATGTTGGAAGGACACATTTTAAAACTTTCTGAAGCCATAACGGGCCAAAATACCCAAACTGTGCAACATTTGATGATACTTTCATCTAAGTAGTTCAGCATGGGAAGGGGAGTTCTTGAAAATCTTCGTGTCGCATCCTAGGAAGATTTGAACTTAAATACCAAATTTGGTATTCACCGCTTTTTTGTTTTTGATATCCTGTTTAGATAAAAACACGTATTGTAACACGCAAGTGCGGACTTTTCTCTAAACATAATTTTATTCAGGAGGCCCTGAAACAGTATTTCCGATTAATCTCCACACTGAAGTTTTGGGTGAAATACAAAAGTGCGTCTACCCACTAAGTATATGTGGTAGAGCAAGTAAATGGGAAAAATTTAACTTCCCATGGAACAAAAGTGCAGTCTTGTTAAAATAAGAACCAGTAAATATAATATGATAACGAACAAAGAAAATATTATGGAAGCATTATGTATCATTATTGATACATTGGATACAGTAAGTTTTAGCACAGGATTATGAAACATAGAATACATGAGTGGAAAACTTCTAGAGGGATATGATAAATGGGGATTCAAAATAAAGATGAAGAAAAACCTTATATATGTTATTTGCTTGGGAACTGAAAGATTTTATTTTGGAAGGACGTAGGGAATGTGAATATTTGGGGAGCAAAATTAGCGCAACCTACAGCCATGAAAGTGACATAAAATACATAATCCAGAAAGGTGCTTGCAAATTGGCAATAGCTATGTTATTAGTATTTTATGTGAGAAGACAATAATAGTGGAAACAAAACTATGAATCTATAATAAGAAATACGATTACATATAGAGCAGAAATACATCATTTAAACACAAATCAGAGATTGGAGCTGCTTTCCAGATAAATGGATTGTTCTAGGCGCTTGATTAGGAATTATAAATTGGAAATAATTAGAATTACAATTATTGACTACAGATGAAAACCCATGATATATTAATAGATTTGTAGCTATAAACAGCTAAAATGCTATGGTCACGTACATAGAATGTCAGGAACATTAGAGTCCAGACGGACTTTTATATAGAATCCCACCAGGGAGAGGAATAGACAAGAAATACGTGGATGGACAACATTAACATTAAATTGCGGTTATGGACGCTCTTCAACAGCAGATGGTCTCATCGTCCCATTCTATATTGGGCATGAAAGGCCGCTTAATTTTGCTCAGAGGCCTCTTCATCAGGCTTGAGGTTCTTTTATGTCCTGTAAATCTATGAAACGGAACCAACAGCTATACTTCCCTCCCGAAGGACGCCATGCTAAGAATTTTACTCTTGAAAGCATCCATCCATTGGTCGGTTTGAACCCGCGATCTTGAGAACTAGAGGATAGCATGCGGACGATATAAAACGTGGTATGAAGGAGAGAATTTTATGAATTTAGAATGTGTTATTAATTTAAAACTTAATTCTTGTTTTTTTAAAAGAGTGGGATTAGAACAGCTTGGAAGAAGAAAATGGGATTGATTATAATGGGCTGGGAAAGATAGATGTATGGATGGATGGATGGATGGATGGATGGATGGATGGATGGATGGATGGATGGATGGATGGATGGATGGATGGATGGATGGATGGATGGATGGATGGATGGATGGATGGATGGATGGATGGATGGATGGATGGATGGATGGATGGATGGATGGATGGATGGATGGATGGATGGATGGATGGATGGATGGATGGATGGATGGATGGATGGATGGATGGATGGATGGATGGATGGATGGATGGATGTACGTATGGACGTATGGACGTATGGACGTATGGACGTATGGACGTATGGACGTATGGACGTATGGACGTATGGACGTATGGACGTATGGACGTATGGACGTATGGACGTATGGACGTATGGACGTATGGACGTATGGACGTATGGACGTATGGACGTATGGACGTATGTATGTATGTATGTATGTATGTATGTATGTATGTATGTATGTATGTATGTATGTATGTATGTATGTATGTATGTATGTATGTATGTATGTATGTATGTATGTATGTATGTATGTATGTATGTATGTATGTATGTATGTATGTATGTATGTATGTATGTATGTATGTATGTATGTATGTATGTATGTATGTATGTATGTATGTATGTATGTATGTATGTATGTATGTATGTATGTATGTATGTATGTATGTATGTGTGCATGTGTAGGTAGATGCATGTATGTATAAACCGTTTGGATATAGAAAGATTTTTTTTACCCAAACGCAAATGTTATCATATTTCGGAAAACTACCTGAAACCTAGAAGGAGCACGTGTGCTTGGTAACCCTAATCCATATGCCATCCTGTTTTCTGCCTTTTTGATCTCTTCTGCTTATATTGTTAGCTACACCTTTCTTTTTTTCTGATTACTGAAGCATTTGCCGCTTGCATCAGGAAATTTCGCAACACACAGCATATGGCGAGCGATGACGTTTTCAGAACCTATTAAATGAGGTGGGTACACATTTACCTGAGAAAGCGACATGGCAACGCCGTTATCACTAAGGTGGGCCGCACATCTCGGTAATGAAGTTATCCCGGTCCCGAGATGGGCTCCAGATACGTGTAACGGAGCTATCCCTAAGTGATAGAAATCTCGCCGCAAACAAGGTCCCTTGCTTATAAAAACATCACGGGTTCGCTATTGTCCAAAGAAAGCGCTAGAATAACAACGTGGGTCTCGCATGGCTTGTCTTTATTAGTGGAGATCTTCATGCATGCACACACCTTTCGTCGTTCATGGTGTACACAGTGTAACCCTTTGAAAACCTTCCAGCCAATGCGGGCTCCAATATGTGACCTATCTCGCTTGATCTTGGGGTCGGCACGTACAAACGACAAACTGGAACTCGGCTTCGATTATAATTACCAGCACTTGAATAACAGCAGTCAATAAACTTGATTTATTCAAAGGACTTCAATTGTATTAGTCACAATTAATGTAAGAGTAAAGTGAAGACAAACACTTCATGGAGTTATGCTTGCAGCTTTAAGGGTACATGGTAGTCTGAACATATGGAAATTACAGCTTAACTGGGTTGAATTACCACTGTTCTTAAAGTATTCAGTAACTTTTCCAGAAATTTGTAGGAATCATTCTATAAATCAAGACAATTATTTCAATTGGTTGCTTGCATTCATAGCTTATGTGGTTGAATCTATGGCAAGTATTTCATTCAGCAGAAAAGTAATAAAAGTTGAGTCTCAAAACATGTGAATTATAATTAAATTGATTAAAATCCTCTTAACCCCCTATTTTCTGAAACTAGAAATAAGGTTTTATTAGAATCTAAAACAAAGAATGTTATTTTTTACCACTTCAGAGTACCTTGTTCCCTTAAAGTACTGCAATAAATGCTACCAGTCGTTTCCGGACTTTTAGGCTCTGCAATCTTTAAATTAGTATATTTTCGGCATTGCTTACATTTTTATGTATGCTTATTATAAGTATCAAATTATGAATATTTACGTTTATAAGGTCATTTTTACTTTCTCTACATGTACCATGTACATAGTGTATAGATAAGGTAACTGTATTGCACCCAAAAATTGAATACAGTGATTATACCGGAAATACATGCTTTGAGACCCCCTGAATCCTAAAAAAATCATTTGTTTGTGTGTGTCTGTAGGTAGCTAACTCAAAAAACAAAAGTCGATTAAAACCAAACTTGGTATTTAAGTTTAGTATCTACTAGGGATACAACACGAAGATTTTTAAAAAAAATCCTCCGACCCAAACTACCCATTTCATGGAAAAATTTTCGAAAACCTTTATCTTCTGAAAAATGGCTCTACCCTTTACATGGAAAATTTTTCGAAAATTTATATTTTCTGAAAAATAGCTCTATCGATTTTGATTAAAATGTCCTGTACTAAAAATATTTACAAGACGAATAAAATGTATATTTTGAATTTTCTGGGAATGGCCTCTGAAGAGCTCTTTATTCCACTTTATTTTTTACTATATTCCCCTTCTAGTTACAAAGAAGTAATAAGAACCATTTCTGCTAACTGTATCTCGATTAGCATGAAGTAGATAGAAGAATAAACTTTTTAAGAATAATTTCTTAGAGAGATGTAGAGAAAGGCTTATGAACGGAACACATCAGATTTTTGTTCATTTTATGTCGTTTTACATTTTAGGGAAAATTTTCTTTCTTTTTACTTTCTCTACACGTAACTATGTACATAGAGAAAGTATTATATTGCCTTATATTATACGATACTGAGATTTCACCGGAAATACATTTTTGTGGCCCTTGAAGCCAAAAAAAGCAATTTTAGAAAAATGTCCGTGTGTGGGGGGGGGAGGACTTAGTTCAAAACCGAAAAGTCCATTAAAATCAAACTTGGTATTTAAGTCTAGCATCTCCCAACGATGGGAGAAAATCCCCCCACCCAAACTACCCTTTACATAGAAAAGGGTAGTTTTTATTTTCTGAAAAAATGACTTTCGATTAGAATGGATGAATTTTGTTGAATTTTATATAACTGATAAACCGTTAGATATAGATAAAACCTGCTACACAAAACGCGTAGATCATATAATTTATGTCATATCCGTCTTTTGGTAGAGCTGACCGTTTTTGAGATATTCTTTATTGTTGGTTTCAGCTTTAAAATACTTGTACTTCTTATCATAAGGGAATTTGTCCACTTTAGGCCATGACAACCAGTTTTTAACAGATTTGACTATCGCTTTAGCCTATATACAAGTAGGGAAGTAAGTAATAAGACAATGACTACAAATTTTATTTCGATTAACATGAAGTAGATAGAAGAATAAACTTTATACAGTAATCTGTTAGAGAGATGTAGAGAAAGTCATGTGAATGGAATACATAATATTTTTGTTCACGTTATGCCATTTTCTATTTTAGGGCAATTTTCCCCCTTCTTTTCTTTTACGTCGTTATTTTGTCATATTTATTTAGTTGTTTACTTGCATTTATATTCAGTATTTAAAGTAGCAAATGCTAAAAACAAATGTTACTTTCTCGGTTACGTATAATAAATAAGGGAAGAATTATCTACATTCCGCTCAAAATGTTGATACCGAGATATCTCAACGGAAATAAAAGTTTTCAGGATCTCTGAATCAGAAAAAGAGAATTAAAAGCATTTTTAGATAAATGTCCGTGGGTCTGTGGGTGTTTGTGCGCGCAGGCATCCACGCGCCCGTGTGCGTGGGCAACATAACTCAAACTTGGTACTTAAGTTCAGTACTCTCAAAGATGTCACACGGCCAGTTTAAAGCGATTGGTTCCAATCCAGTTGCTCTTTACATGGGATTTTTTTTCTCTCAAAGTATCCAATGATTTTCATTAAAACGCCATATATTAAAGACATTTTCATGACAAAGTATATATCCTAAAATTTCTGGGAATGGCCTCTGAAAATGCTAATGCCAATAGACAAAAATGCACAGTGTTTGTATCAAATACATACTTTTTGGTGGAGTTAACTATTATTACTTGTTATTGTATACTTTTCCAATAGCCATGATTTTCTCAAACAATAAGTCAGTATTCGTATTTTTCACGCAAGTCGTGCAAATAGAACGGAATTCACATACCCTCACATAGCGACTAGTTCTTAAAATATAGAACATATTTGGTTATTTTGTTGTGTCTACAAGAAATTATGTAAATAAAAGAATATCTGAAAATGTTTATTTGTTTAACGAACTATAAAAGAAATAATTTCGTTAAGAATAATTTTTAGAAGACTAGGTAAAGAAAGGCAAGCACATTATTTGCATATGCCATTTTGTACTCCGTGTTCATATATCCTAGACTTTCTTTTTGCAGTACAGTTACATTTTAGCCAGTGCCTTAGGGGAATTTCCGCTATAAAAATTGTTAACATACCTGCGGTTTATATCAGCTTCCGCTTTTACAAGCCATGGTTTCTTTACACTTCGAATATACACGAGAAGTTTTCACCTTAAACAGAATTTTCTCGATTTAATCGTTTCTACTGTAAAGTTGCCGTTTACTCAGAAACTACTGAGGATAACTCAATTAAATTTTGGGTTAATACAAACAACGAAATGATGATTTTATAAAATTACAGCATGTTATTAAGGTGATTGGTTAATTTTAAAAATAAAATCTGATGTGTATAATTTACATGACTTTCTCTACATTTCTGCAACAAATTATTCTTAAAAAGCTTATATTTTTATTTACTTCATGCTAATTGAGAAAAAATTAGCAGAAATAGGCTTATTACTTGCTTCCTTGTAAGTAGAAGCGAAATAAGGGAGTATCATAGATTAAAGTGATACTCAAAAGCTGGTTGCTAGGTCACTGAAGTTCCTTTGTTTGTATGGACAGCAGTAGACCTGTATGAGAAAAGTACAAGTTTTTCAAAGCAGAAACCAAAAACAAGGAATATCTGAAAAACGATGAAATCAACGAAAAAATGTATATAACATAAGTTGTGTGTTTTAACGTGCTCTACAGTTTTCTTGTAGCACATTTTTGTCCATCTCTTACGGTTTAGCAGTTATTCAAAATTCCGTAAAATGCATCCAGAATAAAGTACTCTTTAGAGGCTACTCCCAGAAAATTCAAGATATACATTTTATTTGTCAGGTAAATATCTTTAATGTACGCTATTTTAATCAAAATCGTTTGAGCCATGCCTACCAAGCGGGAGACCTGGTTTCGATCCCCAGTACCGGCGTGGGGATTTTTCCCCCGCTGGGAGACCTGGACCAGGGTGCACTCAGCCTCGTGAGGTCCCTGGGGGGCCAATTGAGGAGCTACTTGATGGAGAAGTAGCGGCTCCAAGTCGTGAGGACCGCATTAACCGGCCGGGAGGGGCTCGAGGCGCTGACCACGTCTCACCCTCCAATACTGCACCCCATCCATGACGTCTGTAGTGGACCGAGATGGGGGACGCAGCGGGGAACGCAGCGGCCGGGCGGTAGGCCAAGGCTCCCCGTGAGCTGTCGTGCCATGGAGTTATGTTATCGTTTGAGCCATTTTTGAGAAAATAAAAATTTTCGAAAAAAGTTCTATGTAAAGGGTAATGGGGTGTTGGGGGATTCTTCTCAAAATCTTCGTGTCACATCCCTGAAAGATACTAAATTTAAATACGAAGTTTGGTTTTAAACGGTATTTTCGTTTTTGAGATATGCTGCCCACAGACACACACACACACACACGCGGTCAGTTTTCTAAAAATGCCTTTATTGGATTCACGGGGTCTCAAAACATATATTTCCGGTGAAATCTCGGTATCGAATTTTTGGGTGGAATACAATACCTTCTCTATGCACTATGTACATAGTACGTATAGAGAAAGTGAAAATAATTACTGATGAATTTCCATAAAAATTACATGATCGAGAGACAATTACACCATTAATAAAACTCATTATGACATAGTTCTACGATAGTTAGGCAAACGTGTAAATATGTATGTATATCCTATGATACTTTCAACATAATTTCATATATAATATTCTTTAATAAAGGGTCATGAAGGAAGGACATTTAAAAATGGCAGAACAATTGAAATGTCATTTTTCAGCACCGAATTAATACTCGAATTCTTGGGGAAACCCTTTCCTATTTACTCTAATAGACTGAAAGCACTTACTTGTGGGAGGAGAAGTGACTTGTAGATATGTAGATATTATACATAGTCTATGAAATGACGTCCCACACTAGTGATAAGACAGGTAGCTTTCCGTTGTTTGCATTAGTAAAGTACGTACCGTCAAGTTTGCTTAGGCGAAATGCTAAAGCTTTTGAAGACCTTCTTCAGAAGTTGCCTTAATTACATTTTAAATCAAGAACACAGGTAAAATATGTTTTAATTACTTTTCTAAGTTATCTCTTCATTATTCTTACACCTAGGCTTATTATTTATATATCAGTTACATCCATGTATAAGTAAATTAACTTATATGTTTCTGTACACTAATTGCAATAGATAAACTTAAATCATGTATCCAGCTATTAAACAATTTATATTTCTCTGTATACTTATTTTAATGAATTGAATAAACATCACTTTAAGCTCTTCTTTGGTCATTTAATTTGTTATTTTTCAAACCTTTAGGTAATTATACTCCGGGACCTGGTTATGAGGTTCAAAGAAGGGCACACACTTTAAGGAGGACATTTTTTGGCTTAATATCTTAATAAATTAATGTCCTGGATATTTTCGAATATACAAAAGATTTTTTTTTTCTTTTTAAACATGGGCGTGCAAACCTTACTATAAGTTATCTGCTATGATTACTCCGATTCTTAAAAACATATGAGTAGTTAAGACACCATTCAAGGATTTCTTCCTATGGTTATGTCTGTGAACACGATAGCCCAAAAACGAAAAGTCGGTAAAATACCAAACGTGGTATTTAAGATTAGTATCTTCCAGGGGTGCGACACGAAGCTTTTGGGGAAAAAGCCTTCTACCCCAAACTACCCTCTACATGACAAACATTTCGAAAATTTTCTTTTCTCAAAATTGCCTCTAACGATTTTGGTTAAAATAAAGTTTATTAAAGATAAATAAAATGTACATCTTGAATTTTCTGGGAATAGTCTCTTAAAACCTCTTTATTCTGGATAAATTCTCCTGAATTTTGCATAACAGGTAAACCGTACCAGATAGACAAACGTTTACTACATAAATAGTGTAGATATCGTTAAACCACACAATTTATGTCATATACGTTTTTTTCGTGGAACTGACAATTTCCGAGATATTTTAAGTTATTTGTTTCAGATTTAAAATAGTTAAAATGTTCCCCCGTTTTTTAGCCTGCTATACATAGAAATGGATTTCAACCACATGGCAACCAATTTTTAGATAATTTGACTATTACTTTAGCCTAGTGTATTCCCATATTTTCCTTCTGCTTATATGAAAGCAAGTAATTAAGACAACTTCTGCTATTATCATATAGTAAATAGAAGAATAAGCTTATTATAAATACTGTGTTACGTGAGGTAGAGATAGTCTTGTGAATGGAACACATCAAATTTTGCTTCACTGCGTGGCAATGTGATGTTTGTCTACACTTTCTTTTCGGGTTCACAGAATGTTTATTTTTGACAACGGTTTGTATTCTTACTTTTGACACATCCCGAGTATTTATTCTTGCTCCATTAAACCAATTTTAAGGTTATATCTTACTTGCTACTCTTTTCTTACTCCAGTTACGTTTTCGTATTAGATCAATTTTATTTAGTTTCTTTTTCTCTTACTCTAGGAATCATATCATTAGCAAATCTTGTGCAAATTATTCTACTTTTTCTTTTCACTGTTTTCCTTATTTATTACTTTTGTGGGTTATCGTTCTTTAACCTGATAATCATATCGAGCGATGAATCAAATTAGTGAAATAATGCTGAAATGATCTCAGGGTCCATGGAGCTTAAAGTTATTTGACATTCGTTGCTTTCTCTTGTTATGACGAGTGATAAGAGGAATTTTTATCTTCGACCTTTCCTAATACCCTCTGACACAACTATTCTTCTATATGTATGACTAATTGCATCATACATCGATTTTGCATAGTTGGTTTCTTTTTGCGAAGCACACAAAGTATCTTCAGTGTATTTAGCACATAATGTTTTCCTTTCAGAGCCTTAGAACCCTCTGAAAATTTATTTCCCCAATATAGAAAAACAGTGACACATCCACATGACCTCCTCAACTCATTTTTCTACAAACTAATATTAAAAGGTTTTTTTTTTCTGTCTGCTTCATGTTGATCAGAATAAATACGAGGGCAGTTCAATAAGCGTCTGTGTTTCAAAATAGATGATGTTGCTAAGGTAAGTTGGTTTTACCATTGTGTACCCACATTTGTTGCACGCTACCAAAACAAATTTGATACTAATTCATGGATTACTTAGGATTTTTTAAGCTATTTCAGTTAGTCAATCAGCGTGTTTTACTAAATTGGAAAAGTGCAGTATCATTAAGTGCTTCGTCTTTAACTTTTGCATCGGGAACTTGCGAGGAGATGAAATCGAAATTGTATGATGTTTATGGAGACCTTTCGCCAGCTTTGACATCAGTTAGGTATTAGTTCAACGATCTTCAACGTGGTCAAACATCCGTCTAAGAGGCGTGTCTCGCTGATAGTCGAATGAAAGTTCGCGAAGTGGTAAAGGCAATAGGTGTGTCCACGAAAACAGCAATTCACATTTTGCACAATACGTTGGAGATGAAAAGTTGTCGTCCCGATGGGTGCCGTGATTGCTCACAGTAGACAACAAGCGGGGGCGGCTTTCTACTTCGAATCTGTGTTTGGGGTCAGTTTCCACCGTTGATGAGACCTTTATATAGCATTAAGATACTGCTGAAACCAAGAAATAATAAAAAACAATGGGTGAATCTGCTCCAAATAAAGCAAAGATTGTTCCTTCGGCCAGAAAAGTGATGGCGATAATTTTTTAGGACGAAATGGTGATATACACATTGGCTTCTTAGAAAAAGAAAAACGATTACTGGATAATACCAAAGAAAGTTATTGGTCCGAATTGACAAGAATTTGAAGAAGGTATGTCCCCCATTTGACGACGAAGAAAGTTTTGTTTCTTCAAGACAAAACACCGTCACATTCATTTGGAGTTTTCTCCACCAAACTGCATGAATTGCAGCCGCATCCTCCATATTTGGTCTGGCTCCTGGTGATTTCTTCTTGTTTCCGAACATCAAAAAATGACTCGCGGGAACATTATTTAGATAAAATGATGAGGCCATCGTTGAGTCAGAGAGTATTTTGCAGAACTTGACAGTTCCTATTTCATAGAGGGATTAAAAATGGCATGAACTTTGGGAGGATTATATATCCCTAAATGTTGAGTAATAAACAATTTGTGTTTGAAAAAATGTTATCTTCATTCCCAACATGGGTACTTATTGAACTACACTCGTACTGATGAATTCTGGTCTTATTACATGTTTCGTTGCAGGTACAAGAGCAATGTAGTGGGCTTATAGTAAATAATAGTCTAATCCAGGACCTCTCAGCTTCACCTCTGCGCCGGTGCATTACACGGCACAAGACGAGTTCTCTAGCTTGACCAGAGTGCAGGATTTCATCTCTGGATTTTGAGTGATGCTGCTATCGCTCTCTTTTCTATGCTTGTCTCACGCTCCACCCGTCTTCCCCTTCCTCACCTTCTCACTCCGATGTCTGAGCCGAATCGAGGTGGAGCGATGCATTTCTGCACCTCCATTTGCGTGCGTACGATTTTACTTGCTTAGAGAGACCCTGGTGTAATCTATCGCTATGAAATTGTTCTTTACATGACACTCGGGGATAAAAAAAAAAAAGGATAGAATATTATCGCTTTAAAAAGTTTGCATTTGAAAACCTTTAACACCATAAAAATATTATTGGACTAAAATATATACTTTAACGAGATCTACATTTTATGTAGTGTTTTTTGTGTACCCCTTAAGATTTGCCAATTATACTAAATCCACTCAAAATAGGGAGGTGATTCCAATAAAATTGAAGATATGTAATTCAAATATCTTCAAAATATAGTATTTTAATAAAATTCGTTATTTGTTTTTGAGAAAATAAAAACAAAGAAACGTTTAAATATATAGCATAGCTTGAAATAAATAGTCGCCCTCCGTGGTGTAATGGTTACCATGCTAACTTCATATACTCAAGGTCGCGGGTACAAAACCCGGCGGAGGATGATGGACTTTTTCGGGTGTAAAAATCCTTAGCATGGCTTCCTTCGGAAGGGAAGTAAAGCCGTTGGTCCCGTGTCGTAGATTTACGGCACGTAAAAGAACCTCAAGCCTGATAGAGAGGCCTCTGAGCAAAATTAAGCGGTCTTTCACGCCCAATTTAGAATGGGACGCTGAGAACCACAGCAGTTAAAGCGCGTCCATAAATAACACGCCATTTCCATTTTTTAGCTTGAAATAAAGGACCTTAACTAAAATTCCTGTTGGAAGATTCTGAACTTAATAATTATCCTAACAGGAATCAGTATAGCGCCCATAATTAGAATTTATATCACTTAAAACTTAAAATAGTAGTTTTATGACAGTTTGGACCATCAGTTTGCTAACCACAACACAGTTTTGGAAGTATTGTTCCATTTGACCTCCAAATCGTAGATTCCAAACAACCTACCCGTTTTAAATTTTTAGTTTGTTTTACATTTTATTTATTTGTTTATATATGCAAAAGGAGGAACGGCTGACTCACTGATATACCCACTAAAAGAAAATTTAACTTCATCTTCGAGTATTTTCTCGTATGCTTCCTTGGCAGTTGTATATTTTTTTCATAGTTTTCGGTTTACACTGAGTCATCTTTGCTGTTAAAGAAATACCAAGATGCGTCCAAGCCAGAAAGTAAGAAAAAGGGTCCGTTGTGTTTCATTTACATATATTTTTCTATCTGTCCTTCAAACAAACTTGTTTCGAAAGATTATTTCTCTATCTACTTCATGCTAATCAAGATAAACTTTAGCAGAATTGTAAATTCGTTGGCTTCCACAAGAGCTACAAGACAACACAGCCAATACCGGAAGCTACCGCCAGTATAGTTAGCAGAATTGTCTTATTATTTAGCTCCTTATAAGTAAAGGGAATTAAAGGAATACCTCAGACCAAAGCGATAGTTAAATATTTTAAAAGCTGTCCCATACGATTGACACTAGAATTCTCTTTACATGGCTAACAGCAAAACAAAAGAAACGCGGACGATTTCTGGACTTGGGAGAAGTATAATTATTTTAAAAGTGAAAACAATAATAAGGAATATCTCGAAAATAATTATCTCCACAACAAAAGTGTACAACACAGAAGCTCTGTGTTTTGACGAGCTCTACATTTCTGTGTGGTAAGTTTTACTCTATCTCTTACGTTGTATGGTTATTTAAAAGTTATCCACAGTGAAAAGAACTTCAGAGGCTATTTTCAGAAACTTCAAGATTATACATTTTATTTTTCATATAAATATCCTTAATGTACACTATTTTAATCAAATCATTAGAGCCAATTTTAAGAAAATAAACATTTTCGAATATTTTTCCACCTAAAAGGTAGTTTAGGCTGGGGAAATTTTCTTCAAAATCTTCGTGTACCATCCTTGGGAGATACCAAAATTAAATATAAAGTTTGGTATTTGATCGACTTTTAGTTTTTGAGCACAACGCCCACCCACACACACTTACCTATTTTTTCTAAAAAATATTTTTATGCATTCAGGAAACTCAAAACATGCACAATTCTGAATTAATTTGACCAAAAATGCTACAAGTATGCATTAAAGACAAAACAAAAGAGAAAGCTGACAGTTTACAATAGCTCAGAATCTGATATAAACGAAGGCAAGGCACTGTTAAAAAGGAAAATAAAGTAGAACTTTAATTTTAAGTTAGATAATTCAAGGTAAGCAGGAAGTGAAGTGTTCCATTCAAAATAATCAAGAAGGTGAACAACAAAATGTGCAGCTTCCAGGTTTGTAGTAACTGCCATGTGTTTGTAAGTACATCGAAAAGGAGTGCGCCACAACATTTCACATTAATTTTTTTTTCATTGAATATTTTCTTATATTTTATTTGCATACATGTCTTATAATAGTAGAGAAAAAATCTGGTGTGCTCCATTCACGTGAGTTTCTCTACCTGTTCTCTGCCTGCTATTCTTATAAAAGAATATTCTTTTATCTACATCATGCTAAATGAGATAAATATTGTCAGAATTGATTTTATTATTTGCTTTCTTGTAAGTGGAAGGGAAATAAGGTAATACACTAGGCTAAAGCGATAGCCAAATGTTTCAAAAACTATAACTATACGTTTGTCATTGAAATGTGTTTTTTGCATGATCAAGGGTAAAACAAAAGAACACGAATGGCTTCCTGTTTGAGAAAAGTATAACAAGACAACTTTAGAGTTTTCACGAAAATGGAGGATTTGGAAAAACGAGCAGATATTTAATACTTCCATTTAAAAGGCTTAACGCCTAAAGAAATCAAGGAGGAAATGGACAGTACATTGAAAGACTCTGCCCCTTCATATTCAATGATTAAAAGATGGGTTGCAGAGTTTAAAATGGGACGTACAACCACTAGTGATGAGCCTCACTCTGGACGTCCTGTAGAAGTGACAACTCCAGAGATTATTAAAAAAAATCATCGTTTAGTACTGCAAAACCGCAGATTAAAATAGTTTGAAATAGTAGAGGCTGTAGACATATCAAAAGAACTGCAGATAATATTTTAAGTAGTGTTTTGGGCTTTCATAAGGTCTGTGCAAAATGGGTGTCGCATTTGTTGGCATCTGATCAAAACTTGCAAAGAAAAACTGTTCCTGAAGAGGAATGTGAAGCTGTACCGTAAAAATCCCTGTGAATGTTTGAGACGGCTTTTTACCATGGATGAAAAGTGGATACATCACACTCCAGAAAGTAAATCATAGTCAAGACAGTGGGTTGCGCCATGTGAAGCAACTCCCAAAAAGGCAAAATCGATTTTGTCAGCTAACAAGGATATGGCGAGTGTTTTCTGGGATGTACAGGAAATTTTTTATTGATTACTTGGAAAAGGGTAAAGTATCACTGGTGACTGCTACGCAAGCTTACTGCAATGTTTGAGTGATGAGTTGAAAAGAAAAAAAACTCACTTGGTAAAACAAAAAGCTTGTTTGATCACGACAGTGTTCCGGCCCATCGTTCAGTCATTGTAATGGAAAAAAATGTGCGAATTAAAATTTGAATTGCTTGAACATCCACCCTATTCACCAAATCTAGCACCCAGTGACTACCATCTGTTTCCAAACCTCAAAAAATCCTTGGTGGATGAAGATTTCACAGCAACGAGGAGGTTATTGATGCGGTAAACAGCTATTTTGAGGACCTTGATAAATCGCACAGATACAGAGATGATTTAATTAAATTAGAATACCGATATGACAAATGTATTACCCTTTCTGGAGATTATGTTGAGAAATAAAGCAAAAAAAAAAAGTTTAAATGCTGTTTTCATCGAGAGGCCTCGTAGATGGTCCAGAAAGTGGACAGCTATATTCAGAAACTCAGAGTGTGATGTTTTGTACAAAATATAATTTGAAAATATAAATGCAGACAAACAGTTTGCACAGTAACGCTGCACAGTGCAATTTTACATAAAGAAAATGCTTAGCAGTGACAAAGCTGATGAAAGCGTTGGAGCAGATACAGCTGTTCGCAACATATTCCCCATTGTTCTGGTTCTTATTTTCAAGATCCACATCAACTACTGATGGTTTTCTCGAGTGACGAGAATGACTCGGCAGCAGCCATAGCACCGCGATCAGATATTGTCCGACATGAACATGGTGCTACAAATTAAATTAATCATAAAACAGCTCTCCGAAACACGCGAATACGATAGCATCGATATGCATTCATCGATACCGCCTGACGTAGTCATAGAAGCGGTGAACAATGCTCCCGAAGTATGTGGCAGCACGTGTGAAGTATCGACAGGCGTTACTAGGCACAAATGATTATCATTGGAATCGCACGCCGCAGGTATAGCTCACACCACATCTGCATGCCAGCAATGCTTTACTGCAAGAGCGACACATGACCATCTCGCGAGCAAAAAAACTATCATGCATACATTTGCATACCTGTCTTATAAATTGCTAATAAAATGATCCTTGAGAAGCAAATATTTACGGCATGTACAATTAATAATATGATAATGTGCAACATTTATAAGACTTTCTCAACAAACTAATTTTTATTTACCACATACTAATTAACACAAGTTGGTTTATATAATTTCTTGTAAGTACAGAGTCAGGTAGTTTAAGAGCTAAACGCTATGTGGTGGCGTTGAAATTCCCTTCTCCTTGCATGACCAGTATGAAAGGAAAACAAATTACGACTTCTGATTTGAGAAATAAACGAAAAATGTTTGGGAATTTAAATAGAAAACAAGGAATATCACAAAAACCCATAACAACAAAATAAAGAGAAGTATTTTATATAAATTATGTGTTTTAAGGAGATGTACGTTTTCTTTAGTAAGATTTTGTTCTAATGTTACTGTTGTGCAAAACTCATCCAAAATGGAGAGGACTTCAGAAGTGATTCCCAGGAAACTCAAGATATTCATTTTATTTGTGATGTAAACATATTTAATATGGTATTTTAACCAAAATTTTCGGAGTTTTTTTTTTTTTTTTTTTTTTTTTTTTTGAGAATATCAAAAATTCCGAAAAATCTTACTGATAAACAATAGTTTGGGGTATAGAAAATTTCATAAAAATTTCTTCGGGTCGCATCTTTGGAATATACGGAACTTAAATGTCAAGTTCGATATTTACCGATTTTTCATTTCTAGTATGCTGTTTGCACTTAGACACACACACATATATATCTATGTATATAAATATATATACATAGACACATTTACGGATCTGGTATGGAACTTTTGGGTGGAATACAATACATCCGCTTCCTACTATACCTGCGTAGTAGAGGAGGTAAAAATTGCTGTTAGTTATTCTAGAAGTCCATTCTCAGAGATAAGGGGGTCCAATTTATAATTGGGAAGAAAAACAAATGAGGACCCAGCGTTTTACTATGGAAGTAAACATTTCTCTTGTGTGTTTACATTTTAAAATGCGTAGTATAGCCATGTTTTAAGTTGCCCTTTTCATTGTTGTATAACAAGTAGCTTATAATTTAATTATTTTTCCATGCGAAATCCTGTAACACTATGTAGCGAGTTTCTACGCGGAGCCAAAAGCTCCCTCTATACCAGGGAGGATAACTTCCGTGAGTCTTTCCATTAGAATAGAATACTAGAATACTAAAACTCCCCCCCCCCCGGCATGCGAACACACCAGGACGGAAGTGGATACGCCACTTATGCGCATCAACTTCGAAGTGAAAGCTACCTAAAAGCCTCGGTGGGAGCGACAATCTTCTAACATGCCGTCTACTAGCTCTCCAGATTAGTGCCGGAGACATTGAGGTGTCTAAAAACCCACCCAAACATCACTGCCCAGACGTACCCAATCTTCTATGAGTACCGGGACCATTGCCACGTCGAGACCAACCCAATCCGAACAACTTCCTTTCGGGAGGGGCTGAGATGTTCGTCCCAGCTGCTACTAGCAACGTTAGAAGTATCATGAGTGTTCGGGGAGGCCTGAACTTTCCCATTTCCCTCTTTGAACACAAACATCGACTTCTATCGAATAAGAAAACTACCGAAAAAGTGTGAGTACTGACATTCATAATGGTGGCGAAAAGACTAGCCAATCACATGGACTCTTGTGTCTCTACCTGGTTGAATACTTGTTTTTCATATTTTGCTGAGTGGTGGAGCTCGTGTTGCACCTTTGTAACCCACAGTAGCAAGGCACTGTCGCCATCCTGAGCAACATCGTGAGCATTCCAAAGAACCGTTTCATTGACTAAGACGACAGTAAGATTGGAATCATATTTCAGAAGCTAAGTGACACATATTCCAAAGGAAATCTCAACCACTGCAATATACCGAACCTAAATTGCGATTTGTAGTGTGCAAGTAAGTACCTTTAATTACATGATTCTGGGTTCAATTGAGATACCTTGGAGTTTTATTGACAGCATGAATCAAATGAGAGAAGATTTATGAACGTTTGTATACTTTTTCACAGTAGTATAGTATTAGTGCTTCGGCAAAAATAATTCATGGTTATATTCCTACATACAAAGTAAATAGTAGCCAGAGAAGACATTGTATTCCACCCAAAATTAGATGCCGAGATTTCACCAGAAATATATGTTTTGAGGTCCTCTGAGTCCGAAAAAAATTTCATTTTCTTTACAAGTACTGTGTACTTAGTATATAGAACACGTATTGTGTTGCATCCAGATTCGATGACGATATTTCATCGAAAATACATGTTTTGAGACCCCTGATTCTAAATAAAGAATTTCTAGAAACATGACCGTCTGGATGTGTGTGGGTGGGTGTGTCTGTGGATAGCATAGCTCAAAAACGAAAAGTCGGTTAAATACCAAACTTGGTATATAAGATGAGTATCTTCCAAGGATGCGACACGAAGATTTTCAAGAAAATCCTCCCATCCCCAACTACCCTTTACATGGAACATTTTCCAAAAGTTTTGATATTCTAAAAAATGCTCTAACGATTTTGATTAAAATAAATTATTTAAGATATTTTATGACAAACGAAAAGTATATTTTGAATTTTTTGGAAATTCTTGTTATTCTAAAAAATGGTTCTAATAATTTTTGACTAAAATGGCATATATTAAAATATTTACATCACAAATAAAATACATACATGGAATTTTCTGGGAACACCCTCTGAAGATCTCTTCGGATGGTTAAACAGTAAGAGATAGGCTCAAAAATGTAGATCTCGTTAAAGCACATGATTTATTCATATACGTTTTTATTGTGCAGTTGGGCTTTTTGATATATTACTTGTTATTGGTTTCAATATTTAACTATCTAACTTTTCTTAAACGGGACCATGCAAAGCGAACCGAGCCTCATTGTTTCACATAGCAACCAGCTTTTAAAAGATTTGACTATGGCTTAATGTATTCCCTTATTTCCCTTCTACTTACAACGAAGCAAGTTATAAGTACAATTCTGTTAATGTTTATCTCGATTAGTATGAAGTAGATAAAAGTAACAATAGTTTGTAGATGGAACAGTTAGAGAAAGTTATGTGAAGGAACACATCAGATTTTTTTTTTTTTCAAATTTAATAACACCTCCTAGTTAACCATATGCTTGATAATGGAATCTGCTTTTCAAACGTGGCCTTTGAAAGAAAATATTTGCATAAGAGGAAGGCGGCTTCTTAAAAACAAATACAACTGCACTTGTGACGTTGTTCGCCTAAGCTGTTGGCATCTGCATACAATGCTAGCCACCGTCTAAACCCGATCACTATTATATCATTCGACAGGAACCATTCAACCCTGAAAATGATATTCATGCAGAGACATCGCGCGCGACATGCCTCGTGGCTCAATACAATTTACATCGTCATCCCAACCCGTTCCTCCACGGCGTAGCTTTTAGCAAAGTCATAGCAACTGTATGGCTCTTCATTATTTCTCACATAGGTTTATTTTTATTCAACATAAATTACTAGCAAAACAGGATCAATCTCCGCGTTGTGCACAAAACCTTCGTCAAAATAATTTACCTTATTTAGTATACAAAAAAATTATCAGAATGACTACCCACTGTCTCCCGCGGTCAATTTTTCCCCTCAATTCCCTCCGAAGCAGTAATTGTGAACACACCGATTTCCTCCGCGCCAAAAAGGTGCACCCTTTTTTGCGAGACAACCAGAACCGAATTTTTGGAAGGTAATCGGTTGGACCCCCAAGCGGGAGACCTGGGTTCGATCCCCAGTACCGACGTGGGGATTTTTCCCCCGCTGGGAGACCTGGCCCGGGGTGCACTCAGCCTCGTAAGGTCCCTGGGGGGCCAATTGATGAGCTACTTGATGGAAAAGTAGCGGCTCCAGGTCATGAAAACCGCATTAACCGGCCGGGGGCTCCAATTCTGCACCCCATCCATGACGTCTGTAATGGACCGAGATGGGGGACGCAGCGGCCGGGCGGTAGGCCAAGGTTCCCCGTGAGCTGTCGTGCCACGGAGTTATTAATCGGTTGGACCCGTAAGTGGACAAGAAACAGTTGAATTGCAAAAGAAGATCGGTTTGGAGTAATCTGTTGCACGGCAAAGCAGTAAGTGCTGTACCCCGAAATAACCATACTTAAAGACTCTCAACAAATAACCATTCAAAACTCCCAAAGAAGCCAAGGACTCTGAAATAACAACACAAAACAAAATCTTTTGGACAAAACCTTTGTTCCAAAATAATCATTCAAAAGTTTCAAATTAGCTAAGGAGCTAGAAATAACACAAACGAAGATATTCTTAGCTCCAAAATAATCATTAAAATCTTCCAAAGGAATTAAGGGCTACGAAATAAAAACGGAAACGAAAATCTTAGTTATAAAATAATAATTCAAAACTTCCAAGTTAGTTAAGAAATTCGAAATAACAACACAAACGAAAATTTTCCTCACAAAATATTAGTTTCAAAATAGTCTTCAAACGTTCAAAGAAGCTAAGGATTCCAAAATAACACAAACAAAAATCCTCGTTCCAAAACAATAATTCAAATCTTCAAACAAAGCTAAAATATGTATAATCATTGAAAGTCCGTAACACTAAACATAATAGAGTGAGAACGTGTTCAAATCCCGATTGTGACATTGAATTTTTCAACTGGTTCCAATAATAACAATAATAATAATAATAATAAAAACATTACCCTGTGTAATTTTTATATATATATATATATATATATATATATATAACAGAGAAATATTACCATTATAATAATCGCCATTAAATAGTTCTCTGAAGGGAGATATACTGGTTGCTTGGTTGTTTTTGTTTGTTTTTTTTAACCGTGCAGGGGGAAAATGCATTCCTGCATTCGACCCTCAGTCTATGCGCAATTGCTAGGGGGATATGCGGAGCTCCCCGCGCGAGTGCGGTATATCCACTAAAACACACCTCCACGTCTTAAAGGTAGCATGCTGTGTATATCGTGCATTATTCATGCGTTAGTCGGGTTCCGCATAGCACCCCAGTTAGTAAGAGTAAGCTAATATGCTGGCATGCGTTGCATGTGAGTGCGTCAGTGTTGATAACTGGGATTGCCCGTGGAACCTGAGCAATACCAGTGGATTTACATGCGTTATAATAGAATGTGTTTTAATCACTACGTGGGTAATAATTTAGCTTTGTGCAGGGAGAGTGCCTGCTAGTCATATGGTTGGTTGAACCGGGTAAAAAGTATATAATCGGTTGGAAAATTGAATGGCATACCGGCATATATATATATATATGTATATAAGAGGATTATTACCATTATAATAATAAATATACATTTTATTCAAGTAAACATTAATGGAAGTACACGTTGATGCGTGTAATTTATAATCAGACCAGTACAACGCAGTTTTCAGAATAAGTTTAAGAGTTTACACTCTTGTTGCTTCGTAAAACCTGGTGGAGTTTACAAGGCAGTTCCTGTTTACAGCACTTTGTGGATAAGATATATGCATTTGTTGGAAAAGAATGAGTCACATTTCTGTTCCCAACCCACTGTGAAGTATGTTCCACAATGCGGTGTTTAACGTAAGGAATGTTGAGCCAACTGAAATTCATCGTCAACTTGTAGGTATTTATTATGAAAATGTAATGACAGCAGGAGGTCGTCTCCTCAGCGCGGTGGTAGCGCAGCTGCTTACCAAGCGGGAGACCTGGGTTTGATTCCCGGTATCGGCATGGGGATTTTTCCACCGGGGTGCACTCAGCCTCGTAAGATCCCTGGGGGGCCAATTGAGGAGCTACTTGATGGAGAAGTAGCGGCTTCAGGTCATGAGGACCGCATTAACCGGCCGGGAGGCTCGAGGCGCTGACCACGTCTCACCCTCCAATACTGCACCCCATCAATGACGTCTGTAGTGGACCGAGATGGGGGACGCAGCGGCCGGGCGGTAGGCCAAGGTTCCCCGTGAGCTGTCGTGCCATGGAGTTATGCTAATGACAGGAGGAATGGTAAGAAAGTGGGTTAGGCAATTCAATATTGAACGATCCAAAGTTCATGACGAGGCCTGACCTGGACGGCCTCCTGTTGTCACTGATGGTTTGGTTGAACAAGAGAATGAAGCAATTCGTGAAAAGAAAAAACGGTTCACGATAAGAATGCTTTATGATGCGTTTCCACAGCTGTGACCGTCTCACTGGCGGCAGCTTTCTTTAAAGAGAACATACAAAAATTAATTCCCCACTATGACAAATTCCTGAACAACGGTGGCAACTACGAGGACGTGCTGAAAAGTAATGCCTCCAATTTTTTTATTCTGTTTGCAATATCTGTGGAGGTAATACATATACTTCCCGCTTCACTAACACAAGTTATAACCCTCTGGCTCTAGAGGGCTCCGATTTGTAGTGTGAAACATGGCGGTGTGCATCACGATTATGTCGGTACGTCAGACACAACCTGCTGTAATCGAGTTTCTAACTGCAGAGAACGTGCCTCCAATTGAAATGCATAGAAGAATGAAGCTGTATACGGTGACGAGTGCATTGACTTCAGTGATGTGCGTCGCAGCAACATCTGCAAGAATCGAATGGCTTGGGTTCACTGTCATCGATCATCCTCCGTACAGTCTCGACTTGGCCACATCCGATTTGCATCTGTTTCCTAGACTTAAATAACACCATCGAGGTGTTCACTTTGATACTGATGAAGCGGTGCAAGCAGAGGTGACGATATGGCTTCATCAACAAGTTCAAACATTCTACAGTGACGGTATACACAAACTGGTCTCTCGTTGGGAGAAATGTGTTCGTCACCAGGGTGATTATGTTGAGAAATAAATATGTAGACATGAATAATAAAGATGTAGACTGGTAACAGTTTGTTTTATTCCATACGTTTTAAGGGTGATACCCGAAAAAAAAAATCGGAGGCATTACTTTTCAGCACGCCCTCGTATGTCGAAAAATACATTAAGGAATACTCTTTCATGTACAAATAAATACAGTTTGAAAACAAATATGTTATAATTTCCTTCGGAACACGCCTCGTAAATATCAAGAGGATATTTTGAGGATTACAACATTTACTTTTGTAGCAAAAACGCAAAACGCACGGAGAGTAGGAGTTCCATGTTCCCGAGCATGACAGCATGATCGAGAATTGAATAAATGACAATATTTTTTTCCTCCTTTACGCTTGGGAACTTCACACTTTCATTCTGAATTGTATAGTGAATACAAATCACATGAATCTTAGTCGAGAGCTTCATATGTATACAAGCTAATGAAGGGAAAACTTCGAGATACCGTTGGTAGAGAGGTTTAATAACTTAATATAAGTTAGGAATAATTTAACTTCAATTTTGCCCAACTGGTTGCCAGTTTTAATTATTCCCCTTAGGCGATTTCACATGCCGCTCGCACCTTAGCTGAAAATTAGATAGCTAGAATGTGTTCATTTTAGCGCTAAACATAGTCCAAAATAATAGCCACCAACCTTGATGAAACATCTTGGCGATGTGCAAGCTTTCCAATTATAGGTTATCGCAAAAACTTGCCCAGATCGAGTTCAAAATACTTTTTTTACTTTCTCTACACATACTCTGTACATAGTGTATAGAGAAGGTATTGTAATGCACCCAAAAATTCGATACCGAGGTTTCACTGGAAATATTTGTTTTGGGTTCCCTGTATCAAAAAAAAAGTTTGGAAAAAGGCATGCGCATATGTCTGGGTGTGTGTGTGGCCAATATAGCTTAAAAACGAAAAGTCCGTTAAATACCTTTTAAATGGAAAAATTTTCGAACATTTTGATTTACTCAAAAATGGTTCTAATAATTTTGATTAAAATAACTCACAAGATATTTACCTAACAAATAAAATGTGTATCTTGAATTTTCTGGGAATAGCCTCTGAAGTCTACTTTATTCTGCATGAATTTTACGGAATGTTGTACAACTGGCAAACCGTAACAGATAGACAAAACACTTAATTAATAGAATATGAAGAGCCCGTCAAAACACATAATTTATGCTATATATACGTTTTTTTCGTGGAATGGGTCGTTTTTTTGAGATATTCCTTGGTATTGTTTTCAGCTTTGAAAAACATACTTTTCTCATACAGGAATTTGTCAATTACTGTCCACACAAACAAAGAAACTTCAGCCACATAGAGCCACCAGCTTTTGACTTATATTTTATAAGACTATATCTGCTAATTTTTTTCTCGATTAGCATGAAGTAAAAAGAAACATAAGCTTTTTAACATGTTGCAGAAATGTAGAGAAAGTCATGTGAATGGAACACATCAGATTTTTTTCTAAGAGATGGGGGACAATGGCGTGCTGATAATTATATGTAAAGCAATATGTCCGAACAACTCACCCAAGAGGAAGTGGTATATGTTACTCTCCTTTGACTCTTTACTTTCACTACCACGTACAATTTATATAGTAGGTGGAGAAGTTATTTCATTCTAACCAAAACTTGATACTAAAATTTCACCGAAAATACGTGTTTTGAATATCCCTCAACCAAAAAGAATATTTTTAGAAAAAGATGTGTGTGTGTGAGTTTATTCAATACACCTCTCATAAACCGAACCAAGTTGAGGGAAGAAGGTTAGATTAAGACCTTCAACTATTGTAAAAATTAACTTATTTATCAAGTTGTATTACGAGATAATCCAGTGAATTTTGTGTCTGGGACCAACAAAATAGAAAACGAAAAGTTAGTCAAGTTACTAACTTGGAATTTAAGTTCAGTATATTCCAAGCATGGGACACACAGATTTTCAAGAAAATCCCCGCCACAAACTACACTTTTCGTGCAAGAGTTTGCGATTATTCCATTTTCTTAAAAATGGCTCTAACGATTTTGATAAAAAAATGTCCTATACAGATAATTACATTACATATAAAATGTATGTTTCAATTTTTGGGAATAGTCCCTGAAGTCTTCTTCTTCATTATGGATGACTTTTGCATAAATGCTAAATCGTAACAGACAAAATCTTACTACAAAAAATATTGATATCGTTAATAGACACACATTACGAATCAAAGTCAAACATATTTTTTTACTTTCTCTACCGAATACTATGGATAATTATACATATTAGGTAGAGACGATATTGCACTCCATCAAAAAATTCGATACGAGATTTCATCGGAAATACACGGTTTGAAGTCCCTTGTATTTTAAAAAATTGCATTCTCTAGTACATTTGTACAATGTACATAGCAGAAAAGATATTGTATTCCATCCAAAAATTTAATATCGAGATTGCACCATAAATACATATTTGAGGACCCTGAATACAAAATCTCTTGTGCTCCATTTACATTAATTTCTCTAAATCGCTATAATAAATTATTATTATTAAAATGCTTATTCTTTTATCTAATTCGTGGTAATCGAGATAAACATTGGCAGAAATGATCTTATTATTTGCTTTCTTGTTTGTAGAAGAGAAATAAGGGAATACAGTAGTCTAAAGTATAGTCAATTCTTTTAAAAGCTGGTTGTCATGTGGTTGAAGTCTGTTAATTTGCATTGCCAGGACATGGCGTATTCCTGTATGAGAAAAACATAAGTATTTTAAAGCTGGAACCAATAAAAAGTAATATCATAATGGTTAACCCACGAAAACAATGTATATGACATAAATTTAACGAGATCTACATTTTTTGTGTAGTAAGTTTTTGTCTATCTCTTGCGGTTTACCAGTTACGCAAAATTTAGCAAAATTCATGCAGAATGAAGAGCTCTTCTAGGCTATTCCTAGAGAATTCAAGACATGCATTTTATTTGCCATGTGAATATCATTAGTATATGGTATTATAATCAAAATCGTTAATCATTTTTTAAAAAATCAAAAATTTCGAAAATGTTTCTATGTAAAGGGTAGTTTGGGGTGAGGGATTTTTCTTAAAGTCTTTGTGTCGCATTCTTGGAAGATATTAAACTTAAAGTAGTTAGCATTATGTACTCGTATTCCCTTATTTCTCTCCTACTTAAAAGAAAATGAGCAGTATAACCATTTCTGCTAATGCTTATCTCGTTAGCACGAAGTAAATAGAAGAATAGGCTTTTTTAATAAAAAGTTTTTTTTAGAAAGCTACGCGAATAGAACGCAAAAATTTTTCTCGTGGTCATGTAAAGAGAACGGAATTTCATATAGCGACCCGCTTTTAAAATGCTTGATTAGTTAGCACTTAAGCCTACTATATCCCTCTTATACCTACAGCAAAATGTTCATATCGATTAACATGAAGTTATTAGAGCGTTTGTGAGAATAGTTTATAGAAGAGAAAGTCATACGAATTTGATTTTTCAGTGCTACTCCTATTAAGCTACATTTGTGGAATTTGGCCAATAACAGTGAACAATTAGAACATTATTTTGTTTAATGAAAGTATTTTCAGGGCCTGTAGGCCATGGTCAATTGGGTCTTTAAGAACTTCGGGAACTTCAAGACCCAACAGACCACAGTCTACAAGTCCGGAATATACTTTCATTATTCAAGCCTCAGTTTGTACATTATTTTGATTCATAATAAAATGATTTGAATTCCAAAATTTAAGAAAATATATCATTTTTCACATTTGCCTCACTAACTAGCAATTAGCTGAAGACATAGGTCTGTAGGCGTATACTTATTGATAGGCACCCCAAAATTAAAACCTTGTTTTCTCATAAACCTTTTTCCCAACACGTTTCCATACTCAAAATGTAGCACATGAAGCAATTTTACCTTAATATGTTTAAACAATTTTATGCTGTCTCTCATAGGCGTATTAAGAAAATGATCTTATTAATTTTCGAAACAATACTATTAATTTTACAAAAAAAAATTATTACATTTTGAAAATTCAAAATTATTAGAGGGTACGAAATATAATATTTTCACCCCTAATTAGGACTAATTTAAACAAATATATTATAAAATTATATTTGTAAACTCATTTAATGTAAAACTGCAATTCTGAGTTTCAACATATTTAAAATATGTTTCAACATATTCTAAATAAAATGAGCTACGTGATACAAAGTATTTAGACGTAAAAAAGTATTATTTAAAGAACCATATAAAAGTACTACTGTTATTGTGTATAATAACTGAAATACATTTCAATAAGGTATCTCTCATACTGTGGATTTTCCACATTTCCAGATAGCACAGTAATGCGTGTCGCATCAAGAACAACTCACCTACTGTTGCTCACCGATGTGGGATTTCAAGTGTTTTCAGGAGGCGGGGCAAGAACTAATCAGAAAAATCTGATGTGTTCCATTCACATGACTTTCTCTACATCTCTGAAACAAATTGTTGTTAAAAAACTTATGCTTCTGTTTACTTCATTCTAATCGAGAAAAAATTAGCAGAAATAGACTTATTACTTGCTTCTTTGTAAGTAGAAGCTGAAAAAAGGGAGTACCATAGGTTAAAGTGGTAGTCAAAAGCTGGTTGCTATGTGACTGAAGTTCCTTTGTTTGTATGGACAGGAATTGACAAATTCCTGTATGAGAAAAATACAAGTTTTTGAAAGCTGAAACCAAAAACAAGGAATATCTTAAAAACATCAACTCCACGAAAAAAATATACATAACATAAATTGAGTGTTTTAATGTGCTCTACATTTTTTGTGTTGCAAGTTTTTGTCCATCTCTTACGGTTTAGCAGTTATACAAAATTCCTTAAATTTCATTCAAAATAAAGTAGTCTTCAGAGGTTATTCCCAGAAAATTCAAGATATACATTTTATTTGGCAAGTAAATATGGGTACGTCCAGAAAGTAAGTTCCGTTTCAATTTATCTCCGCTTCAGCGCTGCGATCGCAGTTCCGCACATGCGCGGTAGACGAAAAATGATGTGCAGAGTGTTCTGGGACTGGAAAGGCATCTTACTCATTGATTTCTTACCGCGTGGTCAAACATATCAAAGCAGGTGTTTATTGCGCGACACTTAGGAAATTGCACCGCGCAATACAGAATAAGCGCCGAGGATTGCTGTCAAAAGGTGTTGTTTTTCTTCACGACAACGCACGACCACACACTGCAAATGTGACGAAAAACCTCCTACAGGGATTTGGCTGGGACGTGTTTGACCATCCTCCGTACAGCCCTGACCTCGCTCCTAGCGACTTTCATCTGTTCTTACATCTCAAGTCTTGTCTTGGCGGTCAACACTTCAACAACGACGAAGAGCTGAAAGACAATGTTTCCAACTTTTTGAAGACACAGGGGGCAAACTTCTATGAAGAAGGTATACAAAAACTTGTGCCACGCTATGACAAATGCCTGCAAAATTTCGGCAGTTGTGGAAAAGTAGTATAAGAGTTGTAGAATTTTGTGCAATAAATAATTATTCTGTATCTGTACACAATTTAATTTTATTACCAAACGGAACTTACTTTATGGACGTACCTTGTATCTTAAATATAAAAGATTTTAAACAAAATCGTTAGAGCCATTTTTATGAAAATCAAAATTTTCGAAAAAACTTCCATGTAAAGGGTAGTTTGTAGTGAGGGGATTTTCTTGAAAATGTTCGTGTCGCATCCTTAGAAGATACCAAACTTAAATACCAAGTTTGGTTTTTAACGGTCTTTTCGTTTTTGAGCTATGCTGCCCACAGACACACACACACACACACACACACACACACACACACAGAGAAGACACACACACGAACATTTTTCTAAAACATGTTTTTTTTATTCAATGGGGTCTCAAAACATATATTTCCGGTGAGATCTCGGTATCGAATTTTTGGGTGCAATACAATACCTTCTCTATATACTATTACATAGTGCGTATAGAGAAAGTAAAAATCTATTTATCTATTTTGATAGCAACATTGGATGATGGTTACTCAGTATGTTCTAGAGTGAGGATGTGATGATTGTTATGGTGTACAGCAAGCTTTACTACGGGAGAGATTAGGAAGGTGATGTGTTCGACGCCCCAGTGAGTGATGCGGACTAATATATTATAATATTTAATAAATTAAGACTTTTAGTTAAACAAACTAAAATCCTTTAAAGTTGTTATGTTGTTATGCAAAAAGTCACTCTGTATACTTTCGTCCATCACATTAAGTTTCATGGTCCGTGATTCGCAAGTAACCTGCCTTTAATGACGTACCTAAAATAATAAGCACATTCGTAGGTCACGATAGCGCATGAAATATATATGTAGACAAAGAAAATGAGAGGGTCTAACCGCGTTTTCGGCGGAAGTATTAATAACATAAAATTTGTCACAATTAGATGAAACTCAACTTCATCCCAACCATTACCACCTTTAATTAACCTTCACCGGCTCTTCCATCTGATGCTTGCACTTCACCGAGGCCTCGGAAATTATAATAAATACGTCTTGGGCTTTCTTACGAGAGAATTTCAAACAGGCAATGAAATAAATAATACCGTAAAAAACTATGCAATGACTCATCCAAAAGTCTGGTCTTGTAGGGACAATTTGCTGCCGTTAAACTGTTAAAAACGCCTCTTTCTTGCCGGTTTTTGTAAAGCACGATTCATGTTTTTGTGCGGTGCTGCAATAATGAACGTCATTAGGAGGTTCTCTCGTAATAACGGAGATTATAGGGCACCGGCGTTAATTTCTAGCCAACACCTATCTTCTTCGCACTGGTGTTGAGCTGTACTCCACAGAAGTGCCGCTTCCGCTTCCCAAACATCTGTTCTTGAAATTCTGAATGCGGCTTCGACAACTCATGTAAAAGTATCGAAAGCTTAATTCATCATAACGGTATCAACTAATACAGAGCGTGTCTAAGAAGAAAAATGGGATCCTATAAATCTACCTACAGTATGAATTACCATGATGAGACCAGACAGAGTAATGTTCTGGGAACTGATTAGTACTGTGACTTTGTTAAAATTTCACCGTCATTTCACTCATGTAATCTAGTTCAATTTTCATCGGCATTCACTTTGCCTGTGACGTAATGAAAAAAAAACGCGTGAAGCAACTTAACATGCCAAAATAATTATTGAAACACAAATTGGTAAGTCTTAATATCATTAATTCATACTGCTATCCTTATATAAAACCAAAATTTCTTTTAGAAACTCCAAAATACATAAATTTATATATAGATCAATGCAACTTTGAAGGATATTAGTTTATTTAATTACAAGTCTTAATTTATTAAATACTCCTGACCCGGCGAACTTTCTTCCACCTTAGAAGCAATAAATGAGCAGATTTTGAATTTTATTAAGTTCAATTTTTTTTAGGATAATAAATATAAATACAAAAATAATCAAGTATTTTAATGATTATTTATTGGCCGTGTATTTTGGTGCATGGGTTGCACTCTTCAGTGAAGCATCTTGTGATAGACGACATTTCTTATTTTATTATCAGGAGCAAGAACAAATAACGCAGATGATCTTCCGACCCGTGAACATGCCACACATAATTGACCATGGGAAAAACATGGATTTTCTAGATTCAGAGCACAAACTTTCAAGGATTGGCCTTGTGATTTGCTAATGGCCATGGCGAATGCAAGATGGATCGGAAATTGAAGTCGTTTAAACTCAAACGGCAAATCGGTTGGGATCATCGGGATCATCGGAATCCTCGGATTGAGAACTTCCTCACCTTCGAATTTTCCTTTGAGTATTGTCGCGTAAATCACATTGTTCATCAATTTACTTACCACCAAACGTCTTCCGTTGCACAGTTTTGGTTGGTTTATGTTTCGAAGCATGATTATTACGGAGTCAACCTTAAGTCGTAAATTGTGCGGTGGTAAGCCAGGTAAATCCAAGGAGTTTAAAAATGTAATTGGATAGTTGCTCTTCACGTGCAATTTCATTCGCAATGTTTCGAATCCTAGTTGCATTACGGCTTTGTCGGCAAAGATTCGATTGTCTTGGTCGCGGCATTGTTAATGATAATATCGGCACAATAAGCTAATAGAAACTCGAAACAAACACCATAGATAGCAATGCGTTTTTCTGTCTGTTGTGTTTTGTTATGCCACACGTCTTATGTCACGTCCCACGGAAACGGGATAAAAGGTACCCTATGTCTGTCTCCTGGTTCTCAGCTGCCTCCCCACCGATTTTCAGCCAAATCGGTTCAGCCGTTCTTGAGTTATAAATAGTGTAACTAACACGACTTTCTTTTAATATATATATATATATATATATATATATATATATATATATATATATATATAGATTATATTACTCTGTTCCGCTTCACTCACTGGGGCGTCGAACACACCACTTTCCTAATCTCTCTCGTAGTAGCAAAACTTGCAGTATGTAACAGATCTCGTGTCTATGTGCAACTTGTTTTTGTACCTTTGTCAATTGCGACATCTCAAAACACTCTGACCTAGTATTATGGCCTGTCTTCTCGACATTATACATGCGGTCGCCAGGGTACTTGTGTTTATTTTAAGCTCCTTCCAGAACATCAAACAGGCGTCTTGTATTTTCTTCTTTAACCCCATTAATCTAGCATATGAGGTGATTGTTGTGTTGAGAATAACAGTAAAGTCTTGTGTCTTTGGAGAAATAGAGATGCCCTGCTGTTTCTCTCTGGAAACAACGGAGCAAATTACTCCTTATTGCTAAGACCACAATGGAGAAACCAAAATAAATAGCCTCTATGCACTATAAATGTTCCATCAACATATTTTTCAATGTATCTCCTAAGATAGAATGCCTCCCAAACCGTTTTGATGTTGCTTGCCGCGGAGTGAGCTGACTAACTTTGCTGAGAGTTTACAAAATGGTACGAGGAATACTGAACAGTTTGGCAGCCTCTAACGTGCTCATTTTATTTTCTCTCACAGTAACATTGGCTTCATTATGTTTTCCTTGTTCCATCTTTTCCTGTGCCCATATTTACATCCTAGTCCAATTTTGTACCTTTCTAATAATAATACTACTTCTAATAATAAAATATTTAATATTATAAATACACAATAGATCAATAATAAATGATGTTTTATTATATTATAACTATACAACAGATGCTCCCTTTTTACTTTCTATACTTGTACTATATACATAGTATATAGAGAATGTATTGCATTCCACCCAAAAATGAATTCACCAGAAGTAGACGTTTTAGGGTTCCCTATATCCAAAAAAGCAGTTTTAGAAAAAGATACATGTGTGTCTGTGAACACGATAACTCAAAAACGAAAATTCGGTAAAAAATAAAACTTGGTATATAAGTTTAGATACGACACGAAGATTTTGAAGAAAATTCCCCCAATCCAAAGTACCCTTTACATGGAAAATTTGTACTTTTTTTTTATTTTCTCAAAAATGGTTCTTACGATTTTGATTAAAATATTCAATACTACAGATATTTAAAATGTATATCTTGAATTTTCTGGAAATAGTTTTTGAAGAGGTCTTCTTTCTAGATGAATTTTGCTGGATTCTGCTTAACTAGTAAACCGTAAGAGATAGACAAAACCTTACTACAGATCTCGTTGAAACACACAATTTATGTCATATGCTTTTTTTTCGTAAAGCTGACCATTTTTTGATATTCCTTGTTACTAGTATCAGTTTTAAAATATGTAAATTTTCAATACAGGAATTTGTCAACTCCTGGCAATGCAAAGAAGCGGTTTTCATCCACATGACAACCAAATTTTAAAAGAATTTACTGTCGTTTTAGCCTAGTGCATTCTCTTATTGCTCTTCTATTTACAAGAAAGCATTTCTACTAATGCTTATGTCGATTAGCATGAAGTAGATAGAGGCACAAGTTTTTAACAATAATTTGTTGCAGAGATGAAGAGAAAGTCATGTGAATGGAGCACGTGATTTTTTTCATCTTGTAAAACTGGTCAACGCTAAGCAATAGATGGGAAACATGGTATACAGAAATGTATATCTGTTTAAAGCACACACTTATTTCATATAATTTTTTGGCACAAGCCAATTTTGAGTTATACTACGGTACTGTAGAGGAATAAATGATCGCATTGTATCTTGTCGAACTATATCCTTAGATAGCATTTAATTTTCGTTTACAATACCATGGTTATATTTGGTAATGATAATTTTATAGTTGTACCATATTATGGAGATATTCTACAGTAGTACCAACAAAAGTATGATGTGTTATATTTATTTGATTTACACTTAACAATGAACAGAATAACAATTAGCTTTGCATTATTAATGCGAAAACTAATTCTATTTGCATAAAATGAAATGAAATAGAGTGTTATTTATGGACGTTCTTTAACTGCTGTGGTCCTCAGCATCCCATGTTATGTTGGGTGAGAAATACCGCTTAATTTTGCTCAGAGGCCTTTTTATCAGGCTTGAGGTTCTTTTACGTACCTTAAATTTACGACACGGGACCAACGTCTGTACTTTCCTTCCGAAGGAAGCCATGGTAATATTTTTACTCTCAAAAAAATCCATCCTCCGCTGGGTTTGAACCCACGACCTAGGTTATATGGGGTTAGCATGGCAACCACTACACCACGGAGGGTGGCCGTTATTCATAATATATGTTTATTTAGTAATTAACATTAAGTACTTGGGTTACAAAATACTGAAACAAAGGTTTATTCTGGTGAAAGAAAGTGGGGAGCAAAAGAATCGTAAACATTTAAGCATGATGTACCTGCATTTGAAAAGGTGTACATCTGAAACATGAATATTTAGAAAAGCTTAATGCTACGAAAAAAAATTTAAGAAATGAACAAATTGTATGTTTTAAAAACACAATATTTTTCCTGCACAATCTTTTGTACAACACTTCCTAGTTATTAACAAACACAAAAATATTCGAGTTAGAGGAACTCGTAAGCAAAGCACAGAAAATTAAAAACGTACATTTTATTTCTCATGTTAGTATGTCAAACATAACTTTTTACCAAATCGTCAGAGCTGTTTGAGAACATAAAAATAACGAACAACTTTCAATGTAACGAATTATTTTGGGCGGGGGAAGTTTATTGTGAATTTTGTATCAAATCCTTGGAAAATGTTGGACTTTTGCTATTTACTCGACCTGCCTCTCCATTTTACTTTCTCTACTCGTACTATGTACGTAGTGTACAGAGGAAGTATTGTATTCCATTCTCAAATTTGATACCGAGATTTCACGTGAAATATATGTTTTGGGACCCTCTGAATCGAAAAAAAGGATTTTCTAAAAAGGATCCGTGTGTGTGTGTGTGTGTATGTGTGTGTGTGTGTGTCTGTCTGTGTGGACATCATAGCTAAAAACGAAAGGACCGTTAAATACCAAAATTGGTATTTAAGTTTGGTATCTTCCAAGGATAAGACATCAAGATTTTCAAGAAAATCCCCCCACCCCAAACTACTTTTACACGAAATTTGTATTGAAAATGTTCAGTTTCTCAAAAATGGCTCTAATGATTTTAGTTAAATTCGTTATATTAAAGATATTTAACATGGCAAATAAAATGTATATCTTTAATTTTCTGGGAATAGCCTCTAAAGAACTCTTTATTCTCATGACTTTTATTGAATTTTGCATAATTGGTAAACCATAAGAGATAGACAAAAACTTACTATAGAAAACATGTACATCACAATAAAAGACACAATGTATGTCATATACATTTTTTTCTTGGAATTGATCGTTTTTTTAGATATTCCTTGTTATTGGCTTCAGCTTTAAAAAACGTATATTTTTCTCAAATGGGCACTTGTCAACTCCTGTCCATATAAACAAGGGAACTTCAGTCACATAGCAATCAGGTTTTGACTATCACATTAACTTATGGTACTCCCTATTTCGCTTCCACTTACAAGGAAGCAAGTAATAAAACTATTTCTGCTAATGTTTTCCCGATTAGCATGAAGTAAATAGAAGCATAAGCTTTACAGCAATAATGTGTTGCAGAGATGTAGAGAAAGGCATGTGAATGGAACATATCAGGTTTTTTGTGTTAACACACAAACACGTATGTGCAAAACTCACACGAATTTGCTCTAAATCTTTTTTTCCCCCTCCATTCAGAAGACCTTAAGGTAGGAACCTAATCACGATTCTTAACGTTTGGTTGTAATGTTTGGTTCCTCTTCTTGTTATTAGAAAGGTCATAGGGAAGATGATAATGGAAAAAGGAGCAATGGTTACACAGCATTCAATGAAAGAGGATGAAATTGTTGGTGCATTTGTTCTCAAACATAAAACAGCATTTAAGGACAAAGAAAGAAGCTTCTCATTAAGCATTTTATATTTTGCCATACTTGATCGACTTCCAAGTGAAATGAAGTTGTTATTTCATGCACAGTTTGTTCCTTTATTTATTATGACTTTATATCTGTTTACCATTCGAAAAGTTTCAGTTCAACAGATATTGTGACAAGAAGCGTAAGTATTTGAATTCAGCACACCATTTCTTTTGCACCAAGTTATTATTTGTGAACGTAGTCTTAGTTCCATTGTGTGTCATGAATTGTATTAACGGAAATACAATTTAAGTTGTTAAATAGCGATGATGAAGGATACTTAGCGAAATAGAAATGTTTGTTTGACATGTAGATGAGATATTAGAGTAGTCTGGAATTACTTAACCTACAAACCTAATTACTCATTAAAAGAAGGTTACAGCTTTAGACAAGTGTTACTGTAATATAATTATAAAGATTCCCATTTGATATTTTAATCTTCTTTGCTTTAAAAACAAACAAATGTAATTCTGCGATAACCTAAGTTCAAGCCAGTTAGGTTTGACCTTAGATAAATATGATGTGACATCTATACAACCATAATTCAGCTGCACTTTTTAACCTCAATTATTGTTTTTGCAACTTTCCAAAGGTTAACCAATGTGAGAAGTGAATTCACAAGTTCAAAATGTTTTATCTGTTTAATATTTAAATAGAAACAAAAATATATTTCTTTTCTGCAAGGATGTGACATCTATACAACCATAATTCAGCTGCACTTTTTAACCTCAATTATTGTTTTTGCAACTTTCCAAAGGTTAACCAATGTGAGAAGTGAATTCACAAGTTCAAAATGTTTTATCTGTTTAATATTTAAATAGAAACAAAAATATATTTCTTTTCTGCAAGGTTCCAGGTCGCAAAACTACAAAACACACATGTAATGAATGCCTGACTAGACATTTGTAAACTCATTTCTATTTATATCTGCATTTTTTTAATGTTATCAAACTAAAAGTAAGGCTTTAATTAAGGCTGTTTCCAGAAAATTCAAGATATACATATTATTTTCCAGGTAAATATCTCTAATATACGATATTTTAATCAAAATCGTTAGAGCCATTTTTGAGAAAATCAAAAATTTCAAAAAAGTTCCATGTAAACGGTAGTTGGGGGGGGGGATTTTCTTGAAAATCTTCGTGTTGCATCCTTGGAAGATACCAAACTTAAATACAAAGTTTGGTATTTAACGGTCTTTTCATTTTTGAGCTATGCTCTCCACAAACACACACACACGGATCTTTTTTTCAAAAATGCTTTTTTTTGGATTCAGGGGGATCCAAAACATATATTTCCGGTGAAATCTCGGTATAGAATTTTTGGGTGCATTACAATACCTCCTCTATACACTGTGAACATAGTACGTGTAGAGAAAGTAAAAACACTTGGGTAATAAGAAAAAAAAGTGCTGTTATTAAAAACAGATAAGGTTAGTGAAACAAGTGAACAGTTTTACGTAGACTTCTGGGATATGATGTAAGCAATAACACGAATTGTTGTAGAATGAGACAGAAAGCATTGGCAAAGAAAACTGTGAGTGTGTTGGAGAAATACTTATGGAGGATGTGGCATTTTATAGGGCGGAAACATAAATAAGACAATGAAGTGGAGAATAACGACGAATGCACTCGAAAAGTAGAAATATAACATGAAATTGTCTGCGAAACTATATAAAAAGACATATTGTTAACAAATACTAGGGAATTTTGTATGGGAAATCATTTGGAGTAGAAAATACCAGATGATTGAGAACACTAAAATAAATATTTCATTTTCAATATTTCTGAGAGAAACATAGCGAAGAATCGAGTAATAAACATACAACGATGGGCTTGCTTATACTGCAATTGAAATGTAAAGTTGTAAACAAATACTTATGTAAAATAAGAAGAAATACGAATTTAAATCCAATAAGCAAAATAAATAGCACATTCTATTCTCTGAATATGTTCGAATTAAAGAGGCATGAGGCTATGTCTAGGATATATATAGACTGACCCAGAATTCAACCCCACAAATTGATAGGATTATAGAGGGGTACAGGCTAAGCTTTTTGAGGTAAGGAACCTATAGGCTATGGGTTCTAAATACGTTGCTACAACTTAACAGGAATTTACGGTTAGCATGCTATCGTGGACCGTGACTTAAAGCAACACCCTCTAAACACCCAATTTTAGACAGCATATGCAAGGGTACGAGAGTGCAGATACAGTGACAGTATTTAGCGCTTTGGATAGCGTGTGGGCATCGGGCGTTTACTGTCAAGTAGATGAATGTATGGTTAAGGATGAATAGAGAAGAATATCCTTGTATTTATTTATAGATTTTGATCTTTCCCCACTTGCACTGTTTCCTTCTCCCACGCGCGAGCACTAGCTATACCTCTAAACTTACGACCTCCTAGAGATACGCAGTGTAGGAGTAACTCATACCACTCGACATGTTATCTCCCTTTGTTTGCATTTTATAATGAGCCGTTTTTATTTTGCTGCGTTACACATATGATTGGCAAATTAAATAAGTGTAATGTACGATTAGCATGTAGTTCAAACAGAAAACATTTCATTAACAATTGCATTTAACACCTGAACGGGTACACTTGAAGGAGTTTCTAAACTACAGTGTATCATTGAACTGTTATGTACGTACACATTACAATTGTAAACATGGTTCACAATTTACGAAACAACAGTATCACTGTGTAGAATGGACCTATAATGAAATCAAAATGAGCAACTATTTCTGAAGTAGTACAAATATCTACATAAAACTAATTAAGAACTATGTACTAATCAGGAAATTACATTCTACCTTTCGGTACTTTTATGTGTGTCTATATATAAAACACCTCGTCTACCAGAAATTGGTTAAGCCAGCCAGTGTTTAGTGAAATGTATTAGTTACGTAACTTATGTAATTGTAGATGGGCTCCAGCTATACTCTGGGCTTTTCAGCAAATGTACCTCTCTCATTCTAGGAAGAAACACACAAAGGTAACGTAACTGGGTGCACTTAAAATAAATGCACTTCACTTTGATGGTAAAGTTGGACTTATATTTTCACAGAATTTCTTATTCAGATCAACTTATTGGTGGCACTAATTCCTACCTAAGCAAATTCGCGTAAAGATATAAATTAGAGTGCGGGACTGAAGCCTCCCGCGGGCAGAAAAATAGCCCCGAAGCCTCCCGGACCCTTTAAGGTCCCTAATTACAAAACACCCAAGCCTCCCCAAAGCAGGTAGCCTCCCGATCGAAACAGGTAACAGTTGCAGTTTGATGTTTATAATATTTGATGAAGCATTACATACTTCTAGTGGAAGATGTTACATTTTTGCGGTTATGATTAATAACAAAGAAACACGACTCTAGTACCAAAAGAAAAACAGTTCCAGTTTGGTGTTTGTAATATTTGATGAAAAATTGCATGTTGCTAGTGAAAGATGTTACAATGGTTACTTCTTTCGTGTTTTCTCTCTTCAGTTGCTGGTATATTAATTGTGATGGCCTTTCACATATATCTTCCGTAGCTTTTCTCTTCAGATCACAAAGTACTTTCTGTCTCTGAATTTTGTCACTAGGTGGTGCCGTGTGGTTGTGGTCCTCTTGAATATCTAGGACACATTTTTCTTCAATGGAAAAGGTTTCAATAAAACTGTTGCAACTTTTAACATTGCAAGTCCATCGCGCAACCCCACTTTTTAATTAATCCGAAAGTGTAACCGTTCCAAATAGACTTTTCCTTCACGTCCTACTCAACGTAATTTCAGTCTCGTTGGAAAACATGTTAACTGTGAACTAATTTGCCGTACACTGAAAGAAATCAAGAACAAAATTAGGCATACACATTCCACCCCACCTGCTGGCTAATTATCTGAGTAAGCTTACCTGGGTACGGGAGGCTTCGGTCCTGCGCTCATAAATTATAGTCTACACTCTTGTAAATAAACACATACACCAAGCAATCACAAAGTATTACCCAGTAGCTTCACAATGAATTACACTGCACACTTTATATATTTGCTCAAGTATTCTACGTCACGCTGAACTTTCACTTTAACTAATAATTAAATACTTGTACATTGCGCGCAATTTCTTGATAAGACTATAGAGGATTATTTCAGCAACACGACCCAGCAAAGAGTAATTTTGATAGACTAAGCACCTTATTTTATACTGTTTGGTGATCGTTGTGTTCTATAACGCCAATGGTCAATGCTTAGCGTCGAATTTACAGAATCACGTGAACAAGTTGTGAACTCTTATTGTTGTAGACCTACGTGATGAGACTATACAAAGAAAAGTTCCCTGATTCTATAATTTTCGGGGGATACTCGTCAGAGCGTACTGCATCGCACATAACATTACAAAGGTTTTGAAAGGTCAGCGTTCCATAGTACAGAGGAAACTGACGAAAAATACCTATTATTACATGAAAAGTAAAAGTTTGCCGCGAGCTTCCCATATACAGAGTAAATTCAAGCTTACATAAAGAAAGTACTTAAATAACTATTACAAACACACATACATTAATAGAGATAATCATTATATGCATACACGTAAAAGAGCTCCGTCTTCAATATTTAAAAGCATTTTTCTAGTCTAATTTTTACAACCAAACTCATATTCAGAACTTAATGCACCCACAAAATACAAGATAGAAGGCTGAAATTTTTACTGCATATTTCCAAGACGTTCTTAATAAACCGAGCATGTAACATTTTATTAGATCATCTATTTTTAAAATGTGGGCAGACACAGTAAACTTTTTAGAACCAATGGACATATTTTCTTTCCTGCCATTAAAAGGAAATTATTGAAAATCTGGTGCTTCAATCTTGTTATACATCTCCATGCTAGTGACAATAAAATCTTTTTACTCAAAAGCTGAATGAGAATAAAGTTTTTGAAAAAAACGCAAATTTTTAAATTCAAAAATTCTAATAACTCAAAAACTATTACACTTATAGAAATAACATTTGCAGAACGTCTTTGGTGTGTGTGTGAAAATAAAATTAAAACGTTAGCATTAAAGCAAAGCAAAACACACCTTTCGCCCACCAACCTCTTAATTCCTCCTATTTTGAGGTCTTCAAGTTTATGCTACTGATCGTATAGACCTCGTCCTAGAAGATTCAATCCTTTGTTGTCTTCTTTTGTCAATGTCCATATTTTTGTACCATAAATATAGAAGAAGTGGTAATGCCATTTATTTGTAAAGTTTTATTTATGTATCCCTCTATCCTTTATCTGCTAAATAAGTCTTTAAGCCTACACATAGCCACAGTGTTTGCGTAGCTATTCTTTGACGCCCACTTTTCTGGTAGATAATTTTACAGTATTTAAAATCACTTACTTTAATATTTTGAGTCTACTAGAATTTTTGGCCTTTTTGTTTGTCTGTTTTTCTTTGATAGTTATAGGTTGTATTTTTTACATTCTCTACTTCATAGGTACATAGGTATTGCATTCCAAACTAAAATGCAATACCGAGATCTCAGGGTTTCCTGACCAAAAAACACATTTTAGTAGGTATGTGTATGTATATCTGTGTGTGTGTGTGTGTGTGTAGATGGGTGTTCAATAAGCCCTTACAAAAGATAGAACAAATAATGTTTGGTAATTTTTTTGTTTTGTTTTGTTTTTCAACATATTCTCCTTTTGGCTCGATACATTTTTTCCAGGGTTTCTCCGACAGTTTTAAGCCTTCCAAAAATTAAGATTACGGAAGCTCCTCAAAATAGGCATTTGTTTGGAAAATAATCTCTTGGTTACACTGAATCGTTTTCCGCCGAGCCACTTTTTCAAGTTTGGAAACAAACAAAAAAAAAAATCACTGAGGCCAAACCTGGTGAATATTGTGAATGTTGTAATAATTTGAATCTTAATTCTACAACTTTTGCTATGGAAACTCGCAGAAACTAAAATTAAATGGCTTTTATTTCTGGACGCTCTTTAACTATTGTGGTTCTCAGCGTCCCATTCTAAATTAGGTGTGAAAGACCGCTTAATTTTGTTCAGAGGCCTCTCTATCAGGCTTGAGGTTCTTTTACGTGCCGTAAATCTACGACACGGGACCAACGGCTTTATTTCCCTTCCGAAGGAAGCCATGCTAGATTTTTACACCCGAAAAAATCCATCGTCCTCCGCCGGGTTTGAACCCACGACCTTGGCTATATGAAGTTAGCTACACCACGGAGGGCGAAGAAACTCGCAGATATGCACCCTTGTGTTGTCTTGATGGAAGAGAATCTTTTTTACTGCCAGTTGAGGGCGTTTTTACTTTCTCTATACGTACAATGTACATAGTGTATAGAGAAGGTATTGCACTCCACCAAAAAATTCGATACCGAGATTTCACCGGAAATATATGTTTTAGGGTCCCCTGTATCTAAAAGAGGTATTTTTGAAAAAGGTTCGTATGTGTGTGTGTGTGTCCAAGTGTCCGTGTGTCAGTGTGTCCGTGTGTCTGTGAACACGATAACTCAAAAACGAAAAGTCGGTAAAATACCAAACTTGGTATTTAAGTTCAGTATCTTTCAGGGATGCTACACGAAGATTTTGAGAAAAATCCCCCCACCCCAAACTACCCTTTACATGGAACTTTTTTCGAAAATTTTGATTTTCTAAAAAATAGCTAACGATTTTGATTAAAATATCGTATATTAAAGTTATTTACCTGACAAATATAATGTATATTTTGAATTTTCTGGGAATAGCCTCTGAAGACTACTTTATTCTGGATGAATTTTTCATAACTACTAAACCGTAAGAGATGGACAATAATTTAACCCACAAAAAATGTAGAGCACGTTAAAACACACAATTTATGTTATATACATTTTTTTCGTGGAGTTGATCGTTTTTTACATATTCCTTGTTATTGGTTTCAGCTTTGAAAAACTTATACTTTTCTCATACTGGAATTTGTCAACTCCTGTCCATACAAACAAAGGAACATCAGTCATATAGCAACCAGCTTTTGACTTTCACTTTAACCTTAGGTACTCCCTTATTTCGCTTCTACTTACAATAAAGCAAGAAACAAGACTATTTCTGCTATTTTTTCTCGATTAGCATGAAATAAGTAAAAGATATGCTTATTAACAATAATTTGTTAGAGATATAGAGAAAGTCATGTGAATGGAACACATCAGATTTGATTTTATTTATTTATTTTTTTTTTATTTCTCCGTTCAACCGGTGCAATAACGATGTATAATATCCTCCATTTATCGTTCTTTATTTCTGCAAGCAATCTATGTAGATGATTTCGCGTGCATCCCAAAAAACTGAGGCCATCACCTTGTTTGCAGATTTCACCACCTTTGCCTTCTTCGGGGCCGATTTGCCTTTAAAAATCCACTGTTTCGACTGTACTTTTGCCTCAAGAGTGCAGTAGTGTAATCATGTTTCATGTATCGACGCATGATTGCGACGGAAAAGTGCCAAAACAGAGCAACCGCGGCACCCACCTTGCCGAGACCTTTGTCAGACATAATTTTTGGTAAAAAATTGAAAACATTGTACCTTGTAATATGACTGTGGCCTCTACTGTTTTCCGAACTTAGATTCGTCGATCACTCAAAACCATGTCCTAGATTTTGTCAATCATTTTGGAGGAAATCATTTCTACTGGATGTTCATTTGTGAATGTATAGCCATGTTTAAATTAATTTATCAATTATAAATAGTTGCAAATTCAGTGGCGAATTTGCCACGAACTTCATCCAACTCTTTTTATCAAAGGCAGCTTCTGTGAATGTTTATATTGATTAGCACAAGAAGATATAAAATTAATATTGCGTAATAATAATTTGTAGAATAGGTAGAGAATGTTATGTGAATGAAACGTATCAGACTTTTTATATAGTTTCTGAGTTACATTTTGTAGGTGGATTTAGGAATCCGATATCACAACTTGGTTGTTAGCAAAAAGCTGAAAAATCATATTCTTTAGATTTATGATAAAACTGTAATCTAAATCGTTTCATGGGCAAAGATTAAATTGATATTAATAAAGGATAATATATAACAATATTATCCTAAGCCTAATATTATCAAATTTGTTTTCCTGGGCCCCCTTCAGGATACCAGTCAGACGTCGCGGGTAGTTTTTTAAACTCCATTGACGAATTAATAAAAAAATTACAAATTTTTATAAATTATTAAGCAATAATAGCAGAAGAACTTTTGGGGGATTCCTCTCTGTACCCTGAAACTTAATTTCATTCACACTCAGCTATTCATAATAGCGGATGAAAGATTGAAAGATTGGTTTTATATGTTACATACATAAACAGAGATTTTCTCTCTTTGTAACCTTAATACTCCAGGTGGCCCGACACGTGAAATGCGGCGCTGTTGGATATTTTTTGGAAAGAAGGCCGTGTGTGTGTGTGTGTGTGTGTGTGTGTGTGTGTGTGTGTGTGTGTGTGTGTGTGTGTGTGTGTATCTTTGTATTCAAGTTTGGTATTTTTCAAGAAATTTTCACGAAGATTTTCAAGAAATTCATTGATTTTTTCAAAAATGCCATGAACGGTTTTGATTAAAATCGTTTATATTTAAAATACATGCCGTACAAAGTGTATATCTGAATTTTCTAGGAATAGCCGCTAAAGATTTCTTTATTATTTACTCTACACGTACTATGTAATAGTGTATAGAGGGGGTATTGTATTTAACTCGAAAATTCAATACCGAGATTACACCGGAAATACATGTTTTGGGTCCCCCTGAATTCAAAAAACGATTTTTTAGAAAAAGGTTCGTATGTGCGTGTGCATGTGTTTGTGTGTGTGGGCAGCATAGCTCAAAAACGAAAGTAGCATTAAATACCAAACTTGGTATTTAAGTTTGGAATCTTCCAAGGATGCGATACGCAGATTTTCAAGAAAAAACCCCGTCCCCAAATACCCTTTACATGGAACAGTTTTCAAAATTTTTTATTTTCTCAAAAGCGGCTTTAACGATTTTTATTAAAAATCTCTAATATTTAAGATATTTACATGACAAATAAAATTATATCTTCAATTTTCTGTGAATAGACTATGAAGACATGCTTTTTCTGGATGAATTTTGCGAAATTGTGCATAACTGGTAAACCGTAAAAGACAAAAACTTACCAAACAAAATATGTAAAGCTCGCTAAAACATACGATTTCTGTTATATACATGTTTTTCGTGGAGCTGATCCTTTTTGAGATATTCCTTGTTATTAGTTTCAGCTTTAAAATACATTTTTTCTCATGCGGGAATTTGTCAACTCCTGTCCATGCAAAGAAAGTTTTCTTGAATCACATAGGCACCAGCTTTTAAAAGATTTGACTATTGACTTAGCCTAAGGTACTCCCTTATTTCCCTCCTACTTACAAGGAAGCAAGTAATAAGACCCTTTCTGTTAATGATTTCGATTAGCATTAAGTAAATGGAAGAATAAGCTTTTTTAACAATAATTTATTGCAGAGATGTAGAGAAAGCCATATGAATGGAACCCATCAGATTTTTATTATTTTCCACATTCAAAATCTATGTTATCGCAAAAAATACACATAAAGGTCTGAATATTTTCCCAAAAGTACTGCAGAATGTGTGTAACATAGTGTCTGGTTCGAATTTTCATATTGATTATGGATTAGTTTTAGAAAATATCAGTCTAATCACATGCAGTTTCTTTTTACTTTCTCTATACTCACTATGTACATAGTGAATAGAGAATGTATTGCACTCCACCAAAAAATTCGATACCGAGATTTCACCGGAAATATATGTTTTAGGGTCCCCTGTATCCAAAAAAAGTATTTTCAGAAAAAGGTCCGTGTGTGTGTGTGTGTGTGTGTGTGTGTGTGTCCGTGTGCCTGTGAACACGATAACTCAAAAACGAAAAGTTGGTAAAATACCAAACTTGGTATTTAAGTTTAGTATCTTCCGGGGATGCGACACGACGATTTTGAGAAAAATCCCCCCACCCCAAACTACCCTTTACATGGAATTTTTTACGAAAATTTTGATTTTCTAAAAAATGGCTCTAACGATTTTGATTAAAATTTCGTATATTAAAGTTATTTACCTGACAAATAAAATGTATATTTTGAATTTTCTGTGAATAGCGCTTGAACACTACTTTATTCTGGATGAATTTTACGGAATTTTGCATAACTGCTAACCGTAAGAGATGGACAAAAACTTCCCACACAAAAAACGTAGATCACATTAAAACACACAATATATGTTATATACATTTTTTTTTTTTTTTTTTTTTTTTTTTGTGGAGTTGATCGTTTTTGAGTTATTCCTTGTTTTTGATTTCACCTTTAAAAAACTTGTACTTCTCTCATTCAGGAATTTGTCAACTACTGTCCATACAAACAAAGGTACTTCAGTCACATAGCAATCAGCTTTTGTCTATCACTTTAACCTATGATACTCCCTTATTTTGCTTCTACTTACAAGGAGGCAAGTAATAAGACTACTTCTGGTAATTTTTCTCAATTAGCAAGTAAATAGAAGCATAAGTTTTCTAACAATAATTTTCTGCAGAGATGCAGAGAAAGTCATGTGAATGGAACACCTCAGATTTTTTGTTAATGGTTTGGCTCAGTTCTCGTAACATAAAGATCCCCTTGCTCGGTTTATAAGAAATATAATATATGTGGGATTTCCACCTTAAATTAGACTCGAGATGAATGCCTAAAAGGTTAACTTTTAAAGAATAAATGTTAGATCTGCATTCTTAGTTTGATTAAGTTTTAATATATTAGAATCGCACGTTGTATTTAGACAATTCCCATGCTTTTAGACGCTGTGGCTTATGAACTTACAGAATATTCACTAGGTAAACTAACTGTGGCACAATAAATTAAACCCTGAAGGAAACTGAGCTAAGCTCCAGTAGGTTTAAAGATGTTTGACATAATCCCCAGGTCACAGCAGTTGTATTACAGGCCCAACACGTGGCGTACCTGGTTCGTTAGCTTTGAGATTGCTCAACAGACTGTGCAGAATCCCATACCCTTCGAGGAAAGCTACCAACACATCCACGCCCATATTCGGTGCTTCAAAATGACGACCACCCCACCTGACTAAATAGAATATTATAAAAAAAGAAAGGATAGAATTCCTTCCTAATCGATGAGTTGGAGAGATGAGCACGCAAGTTTTGTGACGGGGTGGTCGATGGTGATGGATGGTGCTGCCTGGACCATCCTGCCTAGTCACTCTGGTGTACACACCAAATGAACAGAAGGGTTGAATTTCAGTAGTTTAGATTCTTCGTTGTTTGCTCATACGCAATGAGAGCTTCAGGGGAAATGTGACATAAGTTCTCTGCCATCTCTGAGGCAGTTTTAAAAGAGAGCTGATATCCGTTTTTCATGTTGTATTGCTGCATATTCCAATGATTTCCATGCTATTTTTTTTATCAATAAACAGTAAATTATCCTTCTTTTTATGAATTTTCTCTTTCCCTTTTACTTTCAAATATTTCTCCTGATTCCAAAAAGGTGTTTAAGAAAAAAATTTTTGTGTGTATGTGAACAGCATAAATCAGAGACAAAAAGTGCTTAAATACCAAACTTTAAGTTCAACACTTTCAAGTAAGCAACACAAAGGTTTTCAAGAAATCAGACAAATAAACAAGCATTATAAACAGAATGCCTGAGCTTCAGATTTAATACATGGTTTCATACTGATAAATGGTAAGTAGATAACAGGAATATTTCGAAAACAACAATATTACAATAAAAGTTATTTATATTCTTCAATGTATATTCTTATGAGTTTAAAGTTTCAGAAAAATGTATAATGTTCAACAAGACCCGAGCAAACTTTATTGAGTTTTCAGTGAAACTTTAAATACACATTGCACTGATTGCGTTAATTTGTCAAACATGTGCGATTGCAATGCAAATGTTAGAAGGCCTTTGAGAGAGTTGCAAAATAAAGAAGTGTTATTCATGTAAAAAGTTGCTTATAGAGTGTTGTATTCTTGAGAGTTACAGTAATTAGTGTACATTTTTGTGTTTATTTTAATGTTGAGCCATACTGTTTAAAGAAATATAGAAAATATATTTTCTATGAATTGTTTCGGGAAGCTCAAAAATGTATATTGTATTGAAATTGGTACGAATTTTTGAGCACTTCTTTTAAATAGCAAGGGTAAATTGTGGATAAAGTAGACGGGTTACTTTATAAGTATAGACTGTATTAATTAAGTATAGCGTATCTCAGAATAAGGATTTATACTTTTATTCTTGCACACTTCTACGCAAGTGCCAAAATGCAAAATGAAATGCAGTTGAATTTTATCTATATATGAGCGTTTAATATATTACAAATAACAGAAACATTAGGCTGTTTTCTTGAAAAGATTACAGGTTAAGAAATTCAAACAAAAGGGAGATTGTGAAATCTTCTAACTTTTGAATTCCAAGAACTGGTATATTTTACAGACGAATGTGACTTGATGCCCTCTTGCTTGAATCTAAGAGGTGCGTATGTACAGCATTCTAAATGATGGCTTTGAAACTTTCACAGTCGATTGGTTTTGAAAAGAAGACAACAGAGGTCAAATCACTGCCTCTCTACGCATGACTGTCACGTGAGCAAGCATGTGGGTTTCACTGATGACGCACCTAGTGCAGTGACAATTGTCCACAATAAACGGGCATTAGCATTTCAGGAAAACTGCGCTTTCCCATAGTACAAGTATCAATTGTATTATAGCCAAAGCTTAGAGATATAATAACTATAAGATGCTGACGTCCATTTACATTTTTAAGTCTCCAACAAATGTAATGCGATCATACCATTAATATGTTGAAAAAGTTATATATAGAAACAGATGAAACTTTAAATTTTAATGGGATATTTTCATGAATAATTTAAACGTGAGGAGATGAAAATGAACTGCAACGCCAACACGAGAACACTAAGATTATGGATAAATATTAATCATGCTTAACTCATACTCCTTCTAAGGTAGGTAAAGATAGTCCCTGTCTTGCAAACCTTTAAATGTTATTTCTTCAAAACATGTCCCCCCCAGATTCGATCCCAAGCGACCGCATGTGAGATTTGTGGTGGAAAAGCGGCGCTGGGGCGGGTTTTCTCCGGGTTCTCCGGTTTCCCCCGCCATCGCATTCCACCGGTGCTCCATCTTCATTCAGTATCATCAGTGTCACCGCCTGCGGTGCCATAAGTAGTTAAAGCGGGTGATAAACACTACTATAAAAATGATTAAAATGTCACATGCCAGGGGAGTCAATGGACACCTTAAATAATGATCAAACATTTAATTTTTGATTACAAGTGGAATGCAAGTGCATCATTTTTCGACAAAGTATGCATGACGTTCAACACACGCCCCTCAGAGCGTAGAAAGTGCACGGATTCCTCTGGGAAAAACATTCTTGTGGTGGTGTACATCGCCTGGTGCATCTCTTCGTGGTAATTAAATTTCTTTCCTCTTATCGAACACTTGAGTGGTCCAAACATGTGGTAATCACTCGGGGCGAGCTCTGGCGGATGCGGCAGAGTAACAAGTGAAAGTCAGTGATGGTGCGACTGTTACTCAGGCAGTATGAGTCTGATCATTGTAATTGGACATATCTGAAGGCTTTCACGCCCGAAGACCATTGGGGTTATTTTGGCTTCTTGTGAAGGCCGCGCCATTTCTTAGACTGCTCTCTGTCGACATTTCGCTGACCTGTGTTAAGCTTCTTCTCAGTGGCTCGAAAAAGGGCTCAACACAGGTTGCAACGAAACGTCGGCAAAGAGCAGTCTAAGAAATGACGCGTCCTACACCGGAAGCCAAAATAATTCCAATGATCATTATCATGTTACAAAATGAGTACTGACTTCTTCAGCCTGATAGAGAGGCCTCTGAGCAAAATTAAGCGGTCTTTCACGCCCAGTATAGAGTGGGATGCTGAGAACCACAGCAGTTAAAGTGCGTCCATAAATAAAAGCTCCGTTTACATTTACTTGCACTTACCGCACAGATTCAGTTCAGCTCCATACCTCTGGACTATAACAGTGTGATAGTTGTGGGTAGCTTTCTGAACAAATTTGCAATCAATAATATGTTTCTGTGAAGCTGTTCTGTTACTGGACGTTTGACATTTTACTAGAAAACTGCCATTGGTTTCTGAATAAGTGCATGTATAAGTGCACTGCCAGAGGATTTACTATGGCTGTAAAACAAATTAATTTTGCTCACATTTGAGCAGAACAAAGACGTTATTCGAATGCCTTCCTCCTACTGACGTGATTCTGTGTTATGCAGTGATAGCTGTTTTGCAGTAATGGGTTGCACTCTACGCTAACCTTTACTCACACAAGAAGCGCCGCATGGTATCGCTCTTACTCTGCTTAAGGAAATCAGTACGAACTTCCTAGCTCTGCTAATTAAATGGGTATTAACTTACCAATTTTAAGCTTTAGTTCAGTTCTGTAGACATATTTTACACTTAATTTTGAATTAAAATCATAATTCACACCTATCTAATATAATTAAATTATTTGTGGTGGAACGGACATGCAACGCTAAATATCTTGTGAGCCCTCAAGAGTGCTCAGATTCTAACCTTAGTTTAAAACGAAGCAAAGGTATTTGTGAACGATGCAAATCAACACAATATTAATCACCATTTGAACACAAATTTTTAAAACAATAACTGTTAATTTGTGTTACGATACGAGGTAGCACATTTATTCCGCTTTTAAAATTCGTTCAATAGCAGCTTTGTTGGGAGCATCATTTACCAATGCTATCGCACAAAACATTGCTTACCTGAGCGTAACTGGCAACATTTAAATTTTACGTTGCAGCGCCAATAATTAACTTTTATTGGTTAAAATGTGGATTTTTATCATATTTTCCCACGTACAGGAGCATTATTATTATGTTTATGCAAACCTGTTCCATAAATATGCGTTAGCAACAAGGTCATTTGGAATTTAATGCGTTCGACAAATAAATCTCTATTGTTAACAAAATTTTGCTTTATTAGGAAGTTACAAAGTTGCCGAATAGTGCGTATTAATTATTTAGCGTATAACAATTTAAGCCGTAACAAAACGTAATAGCCTGAGTAATCTATTCTGTTTTTCAAAATATTTTACGCTGATATTTTTAATATTGTATTACATATTATAATTTCTGGAGTATGGTTTTAGCGCGGCACCGTGGCCGAATGGTTAGATTGCTCGCCTTTCACCTAGGGTTCGATCTCAGGGGACCGCATGTGGGATTTATGGTATACGAAGCTGCGTCTGGGTGGATTTTCTACGGGTCATCCCGTTTCCCCCGCCATTCGTTCCATCAATTGCTTGTTAATCATCTTTTCTTTAATTTTATGAAATTTCTCACTTTATATATCACTTTTATGCCATGCATAGGGCTGATCACCTGGCTTCTCTCTTGATGATGGTGATTTGTGTTTAAGGGCGCCAGGAGCCAGGGATAAAAAGACAGCTAAAGTGACATATATAACCTGTACAAATAAAACAATGGAGTGAAAAGTGGGGCAATATGATTAAGACGAAGGCCGTGAAGAGTCAAAGGTGATAAAATTTTAAAAACCTTATTCACCGCTCCAGAATCATCGGCCAGGAGCTCCGAAATCCTGACCGGCTGTTGCAGAGTGGCTCAAAGTGGTGCTAAATGAGAGCACACTCTACCAAGACATGGCGAACAGAAAGGCTTCTCTCTTGATTCAGATCTTCTGCTTTTCAATTGGCGTCTAACTCCAGGCGCTGGCTTGTAGTGAATCCGTGAGAGGAGGATAAACAAGGAAACAAAATAAAAAATCTGATGTGTTACACTCACATGACTTTCTCTAACTGTTCTACAACCTTCATAAATAAGATTCTTCTTCTTTCTGCACCTTGCTAATAGTGGTATTCATTAGCACAATGTTCTCATTATTTAGTTCCGTATAAGTAGGAAGAAAATAAGGGAATACACTAGGCTAAACTAATAGTCAAATGTTTTAAAAGCTGTCGTTATGCGATTGTCATCACAAATCGCTTCTTTTCTTGGCCAGGAGTAGAACAAAAGAAAAACGGACAATCCCGTCTGAGAAAAGTATAAGTACTTCACAACTGAAACTAATAACAAAAATGTATATGACATAACGTGTGTATTTTAACAAGACCTAAATTTTTATATAGTAAGTTTTTGTCTCTCTCTCTCTCTCTCTCTCTCTCTCTCTCTCTCTCTCTCTCTCTCTCTCTCTCTCTCTCTCTTACGGTTATGCCAAATTAAGCCAATTAAGCAAAATTCATCCAGAATAAACAAGTCTTCAGAAGCTATTCTCAGAAAATTCAAGATATACATTTTATTTGTTAGGTAAATATCTTTAATATAATATATTTTAATCAAAATCGTTAGAGCCATTTTTAAGAAAATCAACATTTTCGAAAAATATTCCATGTAAAGGGTAGTTCGGGGTGGGGGGATTTTCTTCAAAATCTTCGTGTCGTATTCCTGGACGATACTAAACTTAAATACCAGGTTTGGTATTATAGTTACTTTTCGTTTTTGAGTTATCGTGTTCACAGTCACACGGACCTTTTTCTGAAAATGCCTTTTTTTTGGATAAAGGGGGTCCTAAAACATGTATTTCCGGTGAAATCTCGGTATCGAATTTGTTGGTGGAGTGCAATACCTTCTCTATACACTATGTACATAGTGCATATAGAGAAAGTAAAAAGTAGTCTCTGGATTTGCGCCGCAGTTTTGCTTGTTCTCGACCAATGGTTCCTTAAATGAATCAGCCAATTTGTTTGAAGTTCTTCCGCAGCTTCTCTTGTGCCGACGCGAGGATCCTAGGTGGTCATGGAGATTCTAGTAAAAAACAATTTCAGAGAACGTTCCCAGGCATCTTATTGCAACTTGTATCGACTTTAAGTATTCTTGTATCAGAATTATAACCTAATTTATCCATCCATCATTTGAAAGATAATCTTTAAGCAGCAGCGTTCCTTAATTTGCGGAGCAACAAAGCTAAGATTAAATGCGCGTCTGTACAGAAAAATATCTAAATATGACCGCACTAAATGTATATATTAAAATATGATTGGAGTCAAACGGCCTTCTTTTATTGCATTTAAGTAACAGCCAGACGAACTCAGCTGGAGACCACGTACGTGCAGCGGTTGCTTGAGTCGAGTTTTTGTATCCTTGCAATAGATACCTGCTTTTATTCATCTTCTTTCACTGGAAACGTTGCATCATTAAGGTAACCAATACAGCGAAACCCTTTTTCGGAAAGGGGAGATGTTCCATTCAGGCGCATCTAGACACACATACTCACTATTTGATTGCCCGCACATGGAGAAATATTTTAGTGCTTAATGGAAGATCCACGTAAGTGCTTGATATGCGGAAAGATAACAAGTGAGTAATTACTGGCATATCGTGAGTAATTAAGATTAAGTTTGGTATTCATAAATCTAGCCTTTAATAAATTCAATATTCTAAAGTTACACTTAAAATGTAAAATGCCTAGATGTTTAATGTTTGCAGTTAAGAAATGAGCCGAATTGTGATTTAAAACTGTTACTAAATTGGACAAAATGAGAAAGAGAGAAAAATGAATGAATAAATGTATTTACTGAAATAACTGTATTATACATTGAGCTTCATGAATCATACAGGTTCACAGACCTACGACGTACTTTTGCAATAGACAAAATAGTAAGCAATATAAAAAGCAACAAAAACAAAGAATTAAAAGGGTAAATACAAAAATAAAAGGACAAAGATATTCAAATACAGCAATTTAAATTTTCAACACAGAGTATACCTTATTCAGATGCCTTAATGTACACTATTATAATGGACAAATACACTTATGAGAAATATATACACAAAATATATACACAATATATAACACCACAACATAACAATGGCATAAGTGTGACATAAAATATATGTATGTAAAACATTGTAATCACTTTTGTTTAACTATTTTTATTGCCCCTCTTCTCTACTGTCAGCCTTCTCAGATTTCAGCTGTCTTGCCTTAAGTAAAAATTTTCTTAGCCCGCTCGCGTCTTCCATGCCTGTCAGTAGCGTCCAACATGCCTCTAGCTCTACATTCGCAGTGGTAAAGGATCGCGGTAAATATTTTGCGCTCCATTCCTCCGTACCCCTACATCTTGCCGAACACTTCCTCGCAAATGGGGCAAATTGCCTTACCATTCTCGTCAGTAATTTTTATGCTCCACCATGCTCCTATTCTAATCCACGCGAACCCCTTTCTAATGAGTTTGGTACCTGTTTGATGTATTGCTCCATACCCCACTCCAATTTTAGCCCAGGCTGTACTTCCAATGAAACCTTCTCCGTGCATTGCGCGATCATTTGCTGTCTGTCAATATCACAGCGGTTCTTAATTTTTCTTCAAATACTCCGTCTGTTTGCCTGCCCCGCCATCCAAATGTATCCCATCCCAATGGTTTCCAACCCTTTCTTTAATTTTGATGCCCACGTCAAATTACCTCCCATTCACAACTGTTTATGATAGCAGACTGCTCTAATTAGAGATTGGTTTCTGTGAACGATTCTCATCCAATATTTAACTGCTCTGATGTTGCACTCCTTCGTTTCACTGTGCGCCTTCATTATTGCGCTGTTGGTCCTACCCCTCACTTGGTCCAAATTCTTATTTCCTGTTTGTTCCCACCCCTATATTTTTCCTCCATATGTCATCATGGATCTAACTGTCGCTACGTATATATTTTCATTAAGGTTGTGGATATATTCGGAATTGTGCAGCGTATCCGGAAAGCTTCCGCTGCTTTCACCTTGCCTTGTGTTTCGTGATGCCAATGTGCTTTGTCCATTTTCCGTTCATTGTAAATGTGAGTCCTAAGTACACAAAAGATTTAACATTGTCCAGTATCTGTCCTGCATATATCCACGTCTTCTCCCTGCTATAAACAGAACCATTTTTGAAAGTCATTGCCTTAGACTTATTCACATCAACTGTAAGTAGCCATTCATCGCAGTAATTCTCAAATTTGTCCAGTCCTCGTTATAATCCGTTAACTGTCGTAGAGCACAGTATTAAATCGTCCGCGTATAAAAGTGCTGGGATCTGCAAATCCGCTACTACCAGCGCTTCAATATTCTTTATTATAATTGCATCAGTAATATCATCCACGAAAAGATTAAACAGCAAGGGAAATAAAATACATCCCTGCCTCACTCCCCTATAACTTAGACATCTTTAGAGAAAAATAGAGAGATATATTACCTCTGACATCAAATTAAGGATTTTTACTTTTATTACCAGTTAAATTGAAAATCCTGAACGCAGTAATTCTTTTCCTCGAGTTTTGAATCAGTTGTAGATACCTAAAATATAATAATTTGTTTCCTTTATTGCATTTTGTCTTTATTCCTTCGATATAAAATAAAATCTAAATTAATGCGTATAAAGTGTGTAAACATAAATGTTAACGACGTTAATGTTTGTCGATTACCAGAACCATATCAGCGCCTCCAGTGTACCGGAATGTCACAAAATAGGAATTCTTTTCCATGCAAGTATGTTACTGATATACTTTTAAGCACACTTCCAGTAGTTCACTTAAAAACCATCAGTCTTGGCCGAGTTTGAACCTAGGACCTTTGTCACCGGTTTGTTTCTGTGACAAGAGTATTGATATGTCCAGCGTTTAATTTAAAAACATGCCAATTTAATTTCCTCTTCATTCCAACCATCTCTTCCCAGGACGACTAACATTTCTTCTAACCTGAAGTATATAACTAAGTATGAGACTGGGTATTCTCACCTCATTCCTTATCTTTATTTTTTAATTTAAGCCATATATGCTTAATTCCTACGTACATCCACATTTCTTATTGGTCTTTTCTACAATTTTTCCCATCCCTCAAAACCCTCATTTCAGATCTTTGTGTCTATTTCAAACCCTCAGCTTTAGGACCCATGATTTGCTTCCATATAATAAAACTGGTACTGCTATTGTTTTATAAAATGTCAGCTTTATTTTCTTTTGCGTATTATCCTTCAAAGTTTTATTTATTGTTCCAAAAATTTATTGGAATTTATTAATTTGATATTCTAAATCATCTTGATCTGTACGTATGTCGTATCCTAGGGATTTATTTAAAATGGGAAATCTGTTCCTTTTCGTTCCTCATACTATCTTTCAGCGGACAAGATATTCCCTGTGGTGTGTTACAGCTTTGTAGATTTTCTTCACCATTTTGTATAATCATCTGTATAGAGTTCGATATTTGTCGATTTTATCCACGATTTAATATCTTGTTGACATTTCTTAATCAAATCGTTTAAATGTATGTTACAAAGTGTTGGGCACGAATGTATTATCCTTGTCTTACCCCATTGATTCGTCTTAATTTCTTTACCCTTTAACTGTAGCAGAAAATATGTAGACATATTGAACGCACTGTGGAAATAATAAATTGATTCAAACTGTTAAATTATGAGAAAAAATCTTATGTGTACCATTCACATGACTTTCTCTATATCCCTGCAACAAATTATTCTTAAAAAAACTTATACTTCTATTAACTTCATACTAATCAGTAAAACATTAGCAAAAATAGCCATATTACTTGCTTCCTTGTAAGTAGAGGTGAAATAAGGGAGTACCTTAGGTTAAGGTGATAATTAAAAGCTGGTTGCTATGTCACTGAAGTTCCTTTGTTTGTATGGACAGCAGTTGACAAATTCCTGTATGAGAAATGTACAAGTTTTTCATAGCAGAAACCAAAAATAAGGAATGTCACAAAAACGACGAACACCACGAAAAAAATGTATATAACATAAATTGTGTGTTTTAACGTGCTCTACATTTTTTGTGAAGTAAGTTTTTGTCCATCTCTTACGGTTTAGCAGTATTCAAAATTTAGTAAAATTCATCCTGAATAAACTACTTTTCAGAGGCTATTCCCAGAAAATTCAAGATATACATTTTATTTGTCAGGTAAATATCTTTAATATACGACATTTTAATCAAAATCGTTAGAGCCAATTTTGAGAAAATCAAAATTTTCGAAAAAAGTTCCATGTAAAGGGTAGTTGGGGGTGGGGGAATTTTTCTCAAAATCTTCGTGTCGCATCCCTGGAAGATACTAAACTAAAATACCAAGTTTGGTATTTTACCTATTTTTCGTTTTTGAGTTATCGTGTTCACAGACACACGGACACACACACACACACACGCGCGGAACTTTATCCGAAAATGCTTTTTTTAGATAAGGGGACCCTAAAACATATTTCCGGTGAAATCTCGGTATCGAATTTTTTGGTGGAGTGCAATACATTCTCTATACACTATGTACATAGTGCTTATAGAGAAAGTAAAAAACATATAACTTTTCTATAACCACTTGTTATAACTCACCTTCAATATCTCATTTCCGTAATGCTTAATAAAATCGACAAGTCACCGCATTACTCGTGTAGTTATGTCACTCTGGCTCTAAATGTCTCAGATGTACTTCATGTTGAGAAGATAATGGAGAGTGAATCTCAGATCATTTGAGAGCTCTGAAAGGGGTATAACTCGGCAAGCAGCAAACACGGATGAGTCAGTAATAATTCCAAACCATTGACGCCGACCACCGGGATTTCGCTGTTGCCAGGGAGGTGTGTCTGGAGCCCTCCCAGAATATAACAATGGCTTACAAATGTTCTGTATGCTATATTTCTCTTACAGACGAGTAAACTGTTTAGCGCTTTTGTGTCAACTTCTTTTTTTTTGTCCTGAACGTTTCCGCCCCTTTACACTTCCCCTTTATGTGTATAAATCTCTGTAAGTGTTTTTAGGATATTTCCACAAGTTTTGTGCTCAAAAAGTTATAAAATACAATGTTTTTTAAGCTTGCCATTTTCCACGTAGTAATTTCAGCATAATGGTGGGTATAACATAATGGCTATTATCGCAAATATATGGAATGTGATGGCTATATTGAAACTTTTTTTTATCCATAACAAGTAAATTCGATACCGAGATTTCACCGAAAGCATAGGTTTTGAGTATTGGCTTCTCTGAATCCAAGAAAATATTTTAGAAACTGGTCCGTGTGTAGGTATATGTGAGTGTGTGTGTGTTTGTCTGTCTATGAGAGAGAGAAAACAGCATAATTAAAAAACGAATACTTCATTATTTGGTTGTAACACACGATTTTCTAGAAAATCCCACCCATAACCATTCTTAATATAAAACATGAGTCATTATTTCTTTAAAAAATGGGTAAAAATTTTGACTTTATACCATACTTAACATATTTTTAGATAAATGTAATATATATCTTGAATTTTCTGATAATTACCTCCAAAATGCTCTTCAATCCGAATGACTTGCATAATTTAGAAACCGTAAGAGATACAAAATCTTATTATAAAAAAAGTATAAAAATATGCATATATTGAAAGTAATTTGACAGATATACACTGAAAGTGCTGAAATATATGCGTAAGCTTTCATGATCGGTGTCCATAGTTTTAAAATTTAAAATTTCCGGGCTCTTTTGCCGTGGTCTGTAGGTTAAAAAATATATATTTTTAAATGTCTTAACTTACAGACCATGGCAAAACAGACCGAAAATTTTAAATTTTAAAACATAATAGTATTATTTTTCGTAAGGTTCGCAGCTTCAAGTAAGCAACCTTTGGCCTACCCAGTGATAGCAGTTCTTTGTATGACTGGCCCGGTAAACAATTCAGGGACATTAAAATGAACCAATGAACGACGTTATAATCGAATAAAATGAAGGAATGTGCTAGATACGCGTCTTTGAAAAAGATTCACTACGATAGTCAAACCAAACGTTTAACCAATACCACATAATCGGGCTTTCTAAGAAAGGGGCAAAGAATTATTTGTTTGTGTTGTTAAACTGGAAGTCAGCTTCGCTATTTATATGAGAGATTTCATTAGCTGCATTATTTCTACATTTTTATTGTATTATATTTTATTGATCTGCCAAAACAAAATGAAGGACAGTCTTAACGATACTCCGGTAATTATAGCTGCTTGTAATAGTAGACTTCGACAGTTCGATTATATTTAAGAATGATGGGAGGGAGGTAAAGTTCTCCGCTAATTCAGTGGCTAATGTAATACTCAGGCAATACAGATGGCCAAACTAACTTAAATATCCCCGTTCCATTATTAACCACATTTTATGCCTCCAATATTCGTATATCAAAATGTACGAGAGCTAGCCATATGTTTAAAGGACGTAAACTACAAAAGCACCATTTACCACCACAGTAAGTTTTATTGCGATTGAAAACGATAATAAATTGAAGAGATAGAAAAATACCAGAAAGCACGTAAACAAGTAAGTTAAACATATTGAAATACAACATCTTAAACATAAACAACTCGCAAAGTGGTTAAACCCAATTATGATGAATTACACACAGTACAGATAAATAAAACACATTTATAATAAGTAAAATTGACATAAAATGGCATAAAAATAAAGCATCAACACTCTTGTGTGGTACGCTTAGGTACTCTTCCTATATCCTAGCCCTCACAGATCTCTCCCCATGAGTAGAAATTAGCTATGCCCATTCGAGGTGGCAAAGCAGCCGCTTCAAACATGCGGCCACCAAAGCCAGGGGTGCGTCCCATAACTTTTAGAGTTCTTTGATATATTTCCATATAGAGCACCAAGTTTCGTCGTGTTCACTTCATTATTCCCCAAGAAGGTTTATCTTCAAAAATAATAAACACGAATCACATTTTGAAATTTCTGAAGAACGTTGTAAACTTTATTCTTTCATAGCTTTCATCTTTACTTAGTGACATTGGAAGTGAATTTGAGAATCTGCCAATGCAGAAGTTGACTGCCTTTCATCTGACAGGGTTTGTAAGCTTTTGGCTTCAAGAAGAAATTGAAATGTTTTGGAAATGAATGGCGAACCACCCGACAAACTTTGTGACGCAAATTGGCTTCAGGATTTTGTCTTTATTGTAGACTTAACAGGGCATTTAAATTACTCAAATTTAAAATGGCGTTGTATTACATGACAATATAAAGTATTTAAATAATGCCTCAAAGTTTTGGGGAGGGTAGACGAATAATGTTAGCTTAATTAATTTTAAGAAGTCCCACAATTATTATGATGTTATTCATTATGTTTCTCATAAAATGGAATTAATGACTTTGAAAATAGTTTTGAAGATTTCAAGCCACATGGAAATGATTTCTCTTCGCTATATTTTTCTTTGATGTTCAATTTTTTTTCAATGCAGCCTTGGTTACAATTTAACTATTGAGATAATGTTCTCTATCAAAAATAAATCATTAATAGTTATAAACTTAATGAACAACCTCCTTATATTTTGAAATCGATTGAATTGGCCTTATGCATAAATTGAGTTTAACATACTTATAAAGGATTGCAATAATCATTTTTCTTTCTTTCCCTCTGTACCCCTGCACTTTTCCAAGATATTCACCAACGATTCTTCCTCCCAAATGGGGCAGATTAAAAACTTGAATTATTTAACTAACTGTGGTAAGACCCCCTAAACTTACTCTGAGTTATGTTAGTCAGATGACAAATACATTCCGCGTTGCGTATCTGGTCATTGGTAGCAAGAAGTACAGCATCGGCACTGAAAGTAGAAAATCGTGACTCTCAAATAATATTCGATTTTAAGATCTTAGTCTACAAATCGAAAAAATTATTTATAAATGACCCTAATGACCAAAAGCAGAGCTTTAGACAAGTGGTTGATACCCAGAACATGAATAGATTCAATGCAGGAATTAAACATTATTTCCAGCAACAATGAAAGTTTGTAAGTTCGACAATGAACTTCTTGTGAGTGAAGTTGAGCGGTTTTATAGTCAATATACAATCTGAATCAGAGCTGTTCATATTTTTGGACACCAGCATGCCAAAACTGCTGTAAATGCAATTCAAAGGGTTCGTGAGTTTCCCCACAGATATTTTGTGGGCAAATAGGGGAAACTTTTATGTATCTTATGTTCAGAGTGCATTAATTTTGAAAAGAAGCCCATTGTGCAAAAGCATGTGGAAAGTTTTAAACAGAGATCTCGGAAACAGAGTGATGGACAAAAGTGGCAGCACATGGACAGTCAAAGGATAATATGAAAGAAATGGTCAAAGTATTCACTTCAGCTGGTATTCCATTTCATGTCTTCCGCAACAAACAGTTTCATCAGTGGGTAGCAACAGCTACAAATATGATACCGGCTCCCAGTGAAACCACTTTGAGAAGATATCTTGTCAAATGTGATGAAGAAGACCTTCAAGAAACCAAGTAAAAATGTGAGGAAAAATTTGTTTATCTAGTGGTTGATGAAACGACAGATATAAATAATCTAGGAAAATATTCTTGTTGCTCCATTGGGTGTACAAAATTGCAATGCTGAAGTTATAGTAAATCTAATACTTGACAGTTTAGATCATATTGGTGTTCACAGGTCTAACTTTATTGTTTTTGAAATTAAATGGCGTATTATTTATGGAGGCTCTTTAACTACTGGGGCTCTCAGCGTCCCATTCTAAATTGGGCGTGAAAGACCGCTTAATTTTGCTCAGAGGCCTCTCTATCAGGCTGGAGGTTCTTTTACGTGCCGTAAATCTACGACACGGGACCAACGGCTTTACTTCCCTTCCGAAGGAAACCAAGCTAAGGATTTTAACACCCGAAAAAATCCATCGTCCTCTGCCGGTTTTGAACCTTGGGTATATGAAGTTGGCATGGTAGCCATTACACTACGGAGGACGACTTTATTGCTTTTATTTCGGACAGTGCAACGTGTATGCTTTCTGTTGGCAGGCGATTGGCTGGAATTACACCTCAGCTTTTACATTCTATCCGTTGAGTGCATGTGTTGTATCTTTGTGCTGAGGAGATTAGACTTGAGCTCAAAATCGCTGATGAATTCATTGCAGCTATTAAGACAGCTTTAGTGAAAACTCCAGCCAGCAGAGAGAGAGAGAGAGAGAGAGAGAGAGAGAGAGAGAGGGCGATTACTGGAATGCTTAAAAGAATCAGTAGCATTTGATCTACCTTCAGTTCCTGAAATCATCCTGAAATCATGGCTGAAGGCAGGAAAATAACACAGCATCAATTCAATGAGTTATCGACCTGGAAAATGGTGAAGCTAGTGCTGCTGCAACAAATTTAAAACAACCGTTAAAAATAAAACCCTTCAACTTCAACTCAAAACTGTATCTGAAACCTGTGATGGCATTTGTCTTGGAATCAGATAATACTAATACAACTAGGACATGGCTTATTCTATCATTAGTTCAACATATGTTTCTAAGTTCTGGTGTATCATGTAAAAAAACTTGACAAATATGAATGAACGCCATCCTGCAAAAAGTTTCTGGAAGGAATTTAAGAATTTAGATCCAACATTGGCCGTTACGAGCAGATTTGTTCCATCTTCACTTCAGGTGAACTGAAATGCTTCTCCAACACTGACGTTTCATTGAAAGACGTATCAACATATGCAGCAATGGTACAGGAAGAAAAGTTGTATTCTACTGTTGCTTTATCCTCCTGGCAGAAACATGCCTACAGTAGATAAGTAAGCTAGCAATGAAGGCAATAATGTTACCTCCTATCATCTGCTTCAGCTGAGAGAAACTTTTCTAAGCTCAATAGGATTTTAAATTCTAAACGGTCGTGTCTCAGAGAAGAAAATCTTGGATCTCACCTAAAACTTGAAATTAATCAACCTCAAGAATGTGGTACAGAGACAGAGTAACATATATGGCTAGATTTTCATTCTTTAGCATTGTTCTCTTATTTTAGTGTGTTTAACTGCATGTAAGAAACATGCTTTACTGTTACGAAAAATAAATAGTTTAAGATACTGAAGTTAATTTGCATGAAAGAAATACATTATAACAAAATAAAGTATAGTTATAAACAAAATAAAGCATAATATGGGTTGTTATACTAATAAGTTACTGAATTATTAGCCCAGAAATTGAACGTAGAAGCATTGAGATATGAATCACTTGAACTGATACACAAATCAAGTGAGAGTAGTTTTTGGGCTTGTTTGACACCTCAATTTCGTAGCAAGGGATACACACAGAAAGCTGAAGACTGTGTTTTAAGTGACAATAAATTTTTAATAACTGCCAAAAAATCCTTGCTAAAAATTAACATTTTCCATCAAAACTAAAGATGGAAACAAGAATATAAAATACCGCTCACAACGAATCCCTTGCTTCAGTATCCTCCGAATCGTGTACCAACAGAACATAACTACTTAAAAGAGAACCTTTAAGGGTAGTCATGAAAGCAATTAGGTTAACCGGTCTCTTAATAATAATCCTTGCCTCACGTAGAGTTTATATTCAGTACTCCAGCTCCGTACAGCATCTTTACTGCCATTGGCTTCTCGGAAATATGTTTTGGGAACATTACCAACAGCTGTTGTGTGCTTGTAATGGGGATAATGTACCAAGGTAATAGCCACGTTGCTCAGCACATAACCATTATTACAGGCTTTTGTGAATTTTCACAGGTATACGTTTCGTATCTCATCAGCAAGCACATAAAACCAAGTGAAAATTTCGTGTAGTCACGATTCGCTTTATCTGATGAAAGTGACAAAGATAGGCTCTTACTCCGGGCGCTGACTGCTTGTCATCAGCAATCCTTCTCCTTTACTTCCTCTTCTTTTCTATCAAAAATAGAACTTTTTTTTTTTTTGCTTCATTTGTATAGCCTACTTTAACATCAATGGTCATATTGGGGGCTTTCACTTGTGAAACTGTAGGTTCAGAACATTAGGTTAAACTTTATATTACTAAACACACGCACATTCACTCTCGCAGAGTCTCTCCAGACTCTATGGGGGTTAGGGAATAATTCCGGTTAAAGAAAAACCACCGCCTCAGCCGGGAATCGAACCCAGGACTTCCGGGTTAGAAGTCAGCTCGCTGACCACTCGACCACGGAGGCAGTCAAATAGAACTTTGTCTAGAGTAAACTTAGTGACATGTTGCCACTTGCATCATCGCCATCTTTATTCGGTACGTTCTCTTCTTCTTCTTCTTCTTCAATGCACGTTTTAGGCGGGATGCGTGTTCAGTTTTCACAGCATGTTTCCATCTTGTTTTTACCTCTTCCTATGTCGCGATGTTCTGATAGCCTGTATTGAAGTGCTAATTAAAGTGTTGTTTGATTCATGCAGTGCACTCTCTGTTTTCAATTATTTCGATATTGTTGAACTGTATCATTATGGAATATAAAGCTTAGTTCATTTTTACCTTCTCAACACGTACTACGAGTGTATAGAGAAGGTATTATACTCCACCCAAAAAGTCGATACTGAGATTTCACGGGAAATACACATTTTAGGGTCCCCTGTATATAAAAAAAAGTATTTTCAGAAAAAGGTCCGTGTGTCTGTGAACACGATAACTCAAAAACGAAAAGTCGCAAATACCAAACTTGATATTTAAGTTGAGTATCTTCCTAGAATGCGACACGATGCTTTTCAATAAAATACCCCCACCCCTAACTACCCTTTAGATGGAAAAAATTTCGGGCATTTTATTTTTCTTCAAAATGACTAACACATATTAAAGTCATTTCCATCACAAATAAAATATACATCTTGAATTTTCTGGGCATAGCTTCTGAAGACCTGTTTATTCTGGATGAGTTTTTCTGAATTTTGTATAACTAGGAACTGTAAAACTAAACAAAAATGTAGATCTCGTTAAAACACACAATTTATGTCAATAAAGTTTTTTCGTGGAGTTTACTGTTTTGAGATATTCCTTGTTATAAGTTTCAGGTGTGAAGTACTTATACGTTTCTCAGACAGGAGGTGTTCGTTTTTCTTTTGTTCTACTCCTGGCCAAGCAAAGCAGTGATTTGCAATGACAATTGCGTAACGACAGCTTTTAAAACATTTGAGTATCACTTTAGCATAGCGCAATTCCCTTATGCTTATAAGGAACTAAGCAATAAGAACATTCTGCTAATGTTTATCACGATTAGCATTATGTAGAAAGAAGAATAATATTTTGTAATACGTTTGTTTGTAGAGCAGCTAGAGAAAGACATGTGAGTGTAGCACATTAGATTTTATCTTACCTCCTCGTATTCCGCAATGTCCTGATAGTCTATATTGGTGTACTAACTAAAAACTTACTTGATTCATACAGTACACTCTTTGCCTTCAAATATTTCGATATTGTTGAATTTTATCATTATGGAATATAAAGTGTAGTTCACTTCTGATGTCATTTCCGAATTGATCTAGACTTCGTCCTTCTTAAGAAAGTCGCACTCGGTGGTGTAATGGTTACCATACTAACTTCACATACCCAAGATCGCGGGTTCAAATCCAGCAGAGGTCGACATAAAAATCCTTAGCATGGCTTCCATTGGAAGGGAAGTAAATCCGTTGGTCCGTGTCGTAGATTTATGACACGTAAAAGAACCTCAAGCCTGATACAGAGGCCCCTGAGCAAAATTAAACGGTCCTTTATGTCCAGTATAGAATGGGACGCTGAGAACTACAGAAGTTAGAGAGCGTCCATGGAAAAAACTTCATTTCTATTTTCTCAAGAAAGAAATTTTGGAATCTGAAATCTACCTCTTTTGGATGGAGTAGTTTTTAGTTCAAGGACTAATTAGCCATCAGGATCATATTAAATTCATACACGCACACGCGCGCACACATATGCATTTTGTCTCTCGCTCATACGTTCAGCCTCTTAAGAAGGATGAGTGATCCTGGCTAAAGAAAAATTCCAATCCTCTAACCCAGCTCGGGATCGAATCTAGGTCCTCTGGTATTGGAATAGTACAACATTAACTTTCTTAGTAATCACGCAAATTTCACTACCATAAAAACTAAAAGAGACGCCGCCGTGGCCGCTCGCTTCCCAAGTAGGCGGCCCGGGTTCGATCCCAATCGCCCGCATTGGATCTGTGGTGGACGAAGCGGCTTCTGGGCGGGTTTTCTCCGGCCCCTCCGGTTTCCTCCATTACCATCTTTCCTATCATTCATTTCGCTTTCATTTCATATCATCCACTTCCTCACGCTCATGAATGGCTACGAACTAACCACTCGTTCCAGGTTCTCCATTATGTTTCGTGACGTTAGTTCCCCGACAGGCTTTTGAACCCTAGACATTTTCCCTTGTTAAGTCCTAAGGGGTGTCCGTCCTATAAATGAAGAGGATAAGCCGACTACAAAAAAAAAAAAAAATAAATAAAAGCCATGGCCGTTGTATTATATAACTTTATTTTTGTTTAATTTCTTGCTTTTTGTCCTAACGTCTTATGATTGTGCTGAATATCGTTAAATTTCTTTACTGCTAAACACATTAACTGCCATTGATCTGTCTATAAATGTCTGTAAATGTGAAACAATTGAACAGTCTATGCATGAATAGAATTGAAATGAAAATACGAAGAAGGCATGTTTGGTGGAGATACGGAGAAACTCCAAAAACTTCACAACTTTTAGCAAGAAGTACATAGTATAAAAGTAGATACATAAAAGCTGATACGTTTAAAATACTTCAAACTCGCACATGACCACAATACGACACCCTTACACCCTTACACACGTACACACACACACACACACACACACACACACACACATAAACGGGTGCTTCAAAACAACACCTGTACAAGATGTGGACGTATTTACTCAGACACTATGCGATACGAAAATATAATTTTCAGTAACATAACACCTAATGGTCAGCGTGGGCTAGGCAGTTATCCAGGAACAAAGCCACGTGCCAGGCAGACGCTATCATAGGTAACGGAAGCATAGAGCGCTTTAGTAGCTCTTTCTGAAATGCTGAGCAGTTATTAGCTAGCATTAAGGGATTCCTTGTCTTACGAAACCCCACTAAAGAACTTATACCTTTGATTATTGCTCATCCTTCCAAAATACGTTTCAGCAGAACAGGCAATGAATGAAAGATAATGACTGCGAAAATAAGCTGGGTTACATACGCCGCTAATATTATATTTTGGAGCCATCTTAATGCTAGCGATCTATAGCCAAGAACCTGATAAATACAACAAGTAGAGAATGCAAGAATGCTATCAGAATACTGCCAAAACATTGTAGATATAGTTAAACAAAAATAAAACTCATTTGCCGTAAGACAAGTGATTGATTTTGATGTCTTTAACTCGTAATAGTAAATTTAATGTGTTAACAATTTATTGATAATATTTGCAGTAATTTGTTAATTGTTTACTGCTAAATTAATTATTAGAATAATAAGTTAAGATACACTGTTTAGGATAAAATGTGTATGTTTCGCATTAAAGAGCAAATTCGAAGGTTGCAAGTAGACTTGAGTAAGGACTGCTCTTTGTCCCTTTACCTGAAAGCTAGGACAGATTTGCTGATAACGAACAAAGTGAAATTTGTTTCCATGACACAGCTTGCCAAGAACACCCTCTAATATGTGAGTATGTTGCCATCATACACATGTGATTTGTAATCTCAAAATAATGTAATGTTCAAGGTTACATAAGAACATATCTAAAAGAGTTTCGAAGCTGCGACATCAAATCTCGGACTAGTTCAAATATAAGCAATAAGACTATTAGGTATATTCGTTTGGTATCATTCCGAAACACCCTGTAAATACAAATAGTAGAGTACACCATTTACATAAAAGATGATTTTGCTTTCCATGTTACGATATATTTTTACCTGAGAATGATATCAATTAGGTATTCAAATGATTAGTCTTAGCAGAAAGCTCTTGCGATAGAAAGAGTAGAGAAATAGCACAAATTTTCTAGCATGTACTACATATTACGTATCTGGGAAATTGTTTATATGCAAGAATATTTTAAAAAGGCTAATGCTACAAAAATAGAAAACAATTATATACGTTTTTTTCCCTAGCAAGTTTTCGTCTTTGTTGTGATTCTTACCAGTTATACAAAGTCGTATCAGATTTAAGGGGTCTTCATCAGGGCCTATTCCCAGAAAATTCAAGATTTACATTTTATTTCTTTAATATCAAAATAAATATCTATAATCAAAATCGTTAGAACCTTTTTCGAGAAAATACACATTGTCTACATTCTTGAAGGGTACTTTGGGGTGCATGGATTATCTTTAAAGTCTTCGTCTCGCATCCTGGGACCATACTAAATTTGGTATTTTACCGTTTTTGAGTTATCGTGTACAAAGTCACACGGACGGACACACGCACACGCACATGCACAAGCACACACAGGGACTTTTCCTGAAAATGCTTTGTTTCGTTCAGGGGAGCTTGAAACTTTGGGGGGGGGGGGGTTTAACGCCTGCTTTACTGCAATGGCAGGCGATGACACTGACGATGCATCAAGATTGAGCCCCGATGGGATGTGATGGCGGGGGAAACCGGATATCACCACAAATCTCACATGCGGTCACCTGGGATCGAACCCGGGCCGTCTAGCTGAGATGCGAGTGGTCTGACCATTCGGCCATGGCGCGGCCCAGCTTGAAACGTGTGTTTTGGTTAAACCTCAATATCAAATTTTTAAGTGGATTGCAAGGCCTTCTCTATGCATTGTGTAATAAACAGAGAAAGTAAAAATGTTCTTTTTTGATGCAATGATATCCAAAACATATATTTTCGGTGAAATATTGAAATAAACGTTTTTGGGGATTCAATAAGTGCTCTACGTACTACAGATATGTAGTAAAAAGTAAACATTTGTGCAAAAGCTATGCAAGCTTAAATGAAGAACCTCCAAAAAAGATCAGATGTTCTGCACCACATGACTTATTCTATTCACCCTGGCATTTGACATAAATTGTGTGATTTAAAGAGATCCGAATGCTTTGTGTAGTAAAATTGTGTCTATCTCTTAAGGTTTACCAGTTCAACGAGACTTTTAGAATGAAGAGAACTTCAGATGTAATACCCAGAAAATTCAAAATATACGCTTCATGTGTCATGAAAATATGGTACAGCATTTAATTGAAACTTGTTAGAGGCTGTTTTCAGAAAGTGATTTTTACTTTCTCTACAGTACCATGTACATAGTGTATATAGAAGTTATTGTATTGTACCCAAAATTTTGATGCAAGATTTCACTAGAAATACATGTTTTTGGTCTCCCTGAATCCAAAAAATAAGCATTTTTGGAAAAAGTTCCATGTATATGTGTGTGAACAGTATAGCTCAAAAACGAAAAGACCGTTAAATACCAAACTTTAAAGTTAAGGATGCGACATGAATATTATCAAGAAAATACCCCCACCCCAAACTAACTTTTACATGGAAAAAATTTCAAAAAGTTTTATTTTCTCAAAACTTAGTAATGTTTTGATTAAAATGTCTTATATTTAAGATATTTACATGCCAAATAAAGTATATATCTTGAATTTTCTGGATGATTTTTATAGAATTTTGCATAACTGATAAACTGTAAGAGATAGATAAAACCTTCCTACACAAAAAATGTAGATCACAATAAAACACACAATTTATATCATATACATTTTCTTCGTTTAAAATACTTAAAACTTTTATCACATAGGAACTTGACAGCGCTTGGCCACGTAAAGAAACGGATTTCAATCCTATAGCAATCACATTTTAAAACATTTGACTGTAGTGTATTCCCTTATTTCCCCTCTACTTATAAATGAACTAAGTAATAAGACCGTTTCTGCTAATGCTTTAGCATTAAATAGATATAAGAATACGCTTATTAACAATAATTACAGAGATGTAGAGAAAGTCGCGTGAATGGAGCACATCATTTTTCCAATCAGAAAAAATGTAAATGGCGTGTTATTTATGATCGCTCTTTAACTACTGTGGTTCTCAGCGTCCCATTCTAAATTTAGCGTGAAAGACCGCTTAATTTTGCTCAGAGGCCTCTCTATTAGGCTTGAGGTTCATTTACGTGCATATGAAGTTAGCATGGTAACCATTACACCACGGAGTGTCCAATCAGAGAGTAGAGTGTTAAAAATAATAATAATAATAATAATAATAATAATAAAAAGAAGAAAGTTCCTGTGGTTCCTCTCCTAGTAGTACTGTTGCTGTGAGTGGAAATAACTTTATAATAGCTTATTTTAATGCACGTCACTCTGAAGTCACGGCCTTGAATATCCTCCTCCTGCTGGCCAGACTTGTGGGTGCTGTTCATTTGTTTAAGTTGGCTGTGCAGTACCGGCACGTCTTCAGGTCACCGCCTCAATCTGCAGCAAGGCAGGTGTTGAGAGACGGCGCGAGATTGGGGTCAGCGGAGGGCATCTTGTTAGGTGTATTATGGTGTTATGGGGTCTCTCCTAGGGCGGTTATTACTTTGGAGGGCATGCATTCTCTGCCGGCTCCATTCCTAGTGCCAAACTCACTTTATAGATGGGATCTTTCTTGGGAGTACTTTCCTTAAGAGTTTAATTAAATAATTCTCCACAGTTGGGCATCAGAGGTAGATAATGCCTTTAACTCAGCTATCAAACTGAAATATTGATACTTTTTTTTTACTTTCTCTATACGTACTACGTAAATAGTGTATAGAGAAGGTGTTGCACTCCGCCCAAAAATTCGATACCGAGATTTCACCGGAAATGTATGTTTTAGGGTCCCCTGTATTCAATAAAAAGTATTTTCAGAAAAAAATCCGTGTGTGTCCGTGAACACGATAACTTAAAAACGAAAACTCGGTAAAATACCAAACTTTGTATTTAAGTTTAGTATCTTCCAGAGATGCCACACTAAGATTTTCAGAAAAATACCCCAACCTCAAACTACCTTTATTTGGAAAAAAGTTCGAAAAGTTATATTTTCTCAAAAATGTCTAATGATTTTGATTAAAATACCGTATATTAAAGATATTTATATGGCAAATAAAATGTATATCTTGAATTTTATGGGAATAGCCTCTAAAGACCTCTTTATTCTAAATGAATTTAGCTGACTTTTGCGAAATTGGTAAACCGTGTAAGAGATAGACACAATAAATGTAGATCACAAAATTTAAAACACATAATTTATGTCATAAATTTTTTTCGGAGTTGATCGTTTTTGAGATACGTATATCTTGTTATTGGTTTCAGCTTTGAAACACTTATATTTTGCTCATACGGGAATTTGTCAACTCCTGTCCATACAAAGGAACTTCAGCTACAAGAAACCAGCTTTTAAAAGATTTGACTATCATTTTAACCTATGTCACTCCCTTATTTCGCTTCTACTTGCATGGAAGCAAATAATAAGACTATTTCTGCTAATTTTTTTATCGATTAGTATAAAGTAAATAGAAGTATAAACTTTTTTAACAATAATTTGCTGCAGAGATATAGAGAAAGTCGTGTGAATGGAACACATCAGATTTTTTTGGTAGTGTTTAACGTCCGATTTTACTACTAGTGGCACCACAGGCGATGACACTGTGACGCATGGAATGAAGATGGAACACCGGTGGAATGCGATGGTGGGGGAAAACGAAGAACCCGGAAAAAAACCGCCCCTGTCCACCACAAATCTCACATGCGGTCGCTTGGGCCGTCTAGGTGAGAGGAGAGTAGTCTAACCACTCAGTTACGGCGCGGCTATACTGATGCTTGTAGATGCAGTATCGCTAACGTAATATCCAAAGATTTAACGAATATTTATTGTTCTCGAATCATTATCAGTTAATATGAATTCAATCGAGACTTCATCGAGTATATAGCAGTATATGCCTAAAAGACTGATGTGTTCTATTCACAAAACGTTCTGTAGCTGTTCCGTATACAAACTATTATTAGGTATAAAAGATTATTATTTTAGCTACATAATGCTAATCGAGATAAACATTAGCAGAATTAGTCTTATTACTGAGTTCCTTATAAGTAGCATTATATAGGGAATATATAATGCTAAAACGACAGTCAACTGTTCGCTATGTAGAACAATTGAAGTTCAGTTCGCTTAGTATGGGCCTGTTTGAGAAAAGTTAGATAGTTTAAAATTAAAACCAGTAATAAGAAATAGCTGGAGAATGACAAGACGTGCTCCATTCAAATGGCTTTCTCTACTACTCTGTAATAAGCTATTAAGCTATACTGTTAATAAGCTATTCTTCTATTTAATGCTTAAGCACTAGCAGAAACGGTCTTATTACTTAGTTCCTTTATAAGTAGAAGGGAAATAAGGGAATACACTAAGCTAAACCAACAGTCAAATGCTTTAAAATGCGGTTGCTGTGGGATTGAAATCCGTTTCTTTGCGTGGCCATGAGTTGACAGGTTCCGTATGAGAAAAGTTTTAAAATTATTTTAAAGCTGAATATCTCTAAAACAGCCAACTCCACGAAAAAAATGTACTCGTATATGACAAAGTGTGTGTTTTATCGTGATCTATATTTTTTGTGGAATGAGCTTTTGTCTAACTCTTACGGTTTACTAGTTATGAAAAATTTTGCAAAACTCATTCAGAATAAAGAGGTTTTCAGAGGCTATTCCCAAAACATGCAAAATAACATTTTATAGATGCTGTAAATCTCTTTAATAAGGTATTTTAATCAAAATCGTTACAGTCATTTTTGAGAAAAACAAAATTATATGCAAAATTATATACATGAATACCAAGTTTATTTCACGGTCGTTGCGTTTTTGAGCTATGCCGACCACAGACACACATATACACACGCGCGCACGAGTGGACCTGTAAGGGAAAGACAAGTTATAAATTGCAAACCGATTTTTTGAATTGAAACTACAAGTCTTGGCATTACTTCCATTCCTTATCCAGATCACTATTCTGTTATTCTGCCATTAAAGCCGCTTTTTAGTTACTATTTATAAACGTTTAAGGTCCTAAGCCGGAAAGCGTAACCCAAAGTGAAGGGATATAAGGCGCAAAGCGTAGCCGAGGAATATTTTTTTGCAGACAGAAGAGTGGAGCAGTTGCATCCGAAGACCATGACTGCGGAGCGACTACAGGGAGTAGCCGAGGGATCTGTGAAGATAAAACCCTAATATTTCCAAGAAGAAGTCAAAAAACCTTGCAATCTAACAAATTTAAATTTGGACATGTTAATATTTTTTAAAACTTTCAAATCTGGACTGCCTGTGGAAGTTTTACCCAAATCTCTTTTGTCTACGTCCATAGTAAGGAAGCGATGGCACAGAATTAAAGCAGTTTTGGAGATTACCCGACTCACCAACGCGCTCACAAATTATCTTCTCTTGATATTAGTGTGGGCTAATTTTATTACATGTATGCCCCCAGACTTGCTAGATAAACAAGTTTTGATTCATATTGTTTTAGCAGTCATTGTGCAACTGATTAAATATACGACATAGAGTCAAAAGAACCACATATGTATCCACAATACAGCTCCATTTAACGTCTGTTTCAAAGACTGAAGATTTTGGCACTTCCTTGTGAATACATTTTCATGCTTATATTTTTCCATGTTAAAAATCAAGAATACCTTGCAAGCAATGTAAATTTACATAATATAAATGCAGACTAACTAGTGTTAGCTTAGGTTGTTACCAAAAAAAGTAAAATATAAATTTGTCAAAATATTCAACGCCCTTCCGAATTACTTAAAATTACTATCTTCAGGGAAAATAGAAAAATATAAGTCTGTTCTTAAAAGCTATTTATGCAGCAAGATCTATTAACCTATGCAATAGTTATGGATGGTCAATAAAATGTTCTCTGCCACAAGGAGAATGTAATTTGTCATTGTATCGGTTTCAATGTATTGCACTCTCCATAATCATATGGATTTTGAAATGTCTTAAATTATCTTGCATGTTTGTCTGAGGTTTGAGCTAGCAGGACTGTATCTCTCATTTTCATCTATATCGGACCTACGTGATTGCATTAAAAAAAAGTACGCGAATTCGTAACAGTTGAACACTTAGCGGCGGTGGCTAAAATAGTTATGTGGTATGAACTGATAAAGTTGATATTTTGATTGCTGTGTTCAATATCTCCGAGTCTTACTCGATAATGTGACCAAATGAACAAAACAAAGAACCATTTTTTTAAAAATCTGATGTGTTCCTTTTACATGACTTTCCCTACATCTCTGTAACAAATTATTGTTAAAAATTTTAAGCTTCTACCTACTTCGTGCTAATCGAGATAAATATTAGCAGAAATTCTCTCTTGTAAGCACAAAGGAAATAAAGGAATACACTAGGCTAAAACGACATTAAAAGCTGGTTGTCATGTGGATGAAATCCGTTTCTATGCTTAGCTAGGAGTTTACAAATTCCCGTATGTGAAAAGTTTATGTATTTTAAAACTGGGTAATTATAGAGAACTTGGGCCCCTCTAAAAAATAAACTAATTGTGGTTTGACTGATAGTTTGGTTTATTCTTGTTACGTTTTTACCAATTTTTTTTATCGGAAAAGTTCCGTAATTAAGTTAAACGCTAATTTATTATGTGCGCGTAGCGATCCTTTTTTGTGAATATTTATGAAGTATGTTGCCTAGAAGGAGTAGAATATAAATAAAGAGGTCTTGTAGTACTTTTGCAATGTAAATATATAATAATACTACACGCTAAAGTGCCTAAAACCTGAGTTTCATTGTCGGCGGCAGGCGAACAGTTTTGTGGAATGCAACACCGGCATATGTCGCTAGACGCTGTGCTGATGTATGACAAGATGTTTCACGCAGATACAGCTGTTCAGTGAATTTTATTATACAGAACTTCGGCTACTCTAAAATCGAATGAAACTAAGTGCGCTTGATTGACTTTGTATTTATGATGACAATTTCAAAGCCTGTGGATTTCAAATTTAGCGCGAGGTTAGGTTCCAATCCGTTTAGGTTAGTGTGTGTATATAAATTTATGTTTCTAATTTTTTATCATGGTAGTACCTCATTATCGATATTTCCAACAACTCCTAACAGCGCAATGGCTACAACATTAGTTTTTTAAACCACCTCCCTACCCATAATCCCTCTCTAACCACACCGGTCCCGTTAGAGTGCAAAACTGGCATAAATCGCAGCGGAGAGAGTTAGCGGCCCAACTTGTAAATAATTACCTAAAACTGAAACAAATAAGCAATATCTCAAACATGGTTAGCTCGACGAAAAAAAAAATACATGACATAAATTGTGTGTTTTAATGAGATCTACATTTTTTGAGTAGCATCTAAGTTTTTGTCTATCTCTTACGGTTTACTAATTATGCAAAATCCAACAAAATCCATCCAAAACAAACAGGTCTTCAGAGGCTATTCCCAGATAATTCAAGATATACGATTTATTTGCCGTGTAAATGTCTTTAATATAAGGTATTTTACTCAAAATCGTTTGAGCCATTTTTTTTTAGAAAATCAATATTTTCGAAAATTTTAGTTTTGGGGTGAGGGGATTTTCCTCAAAATCTTCGTGTCACATTCTTGGAAGATACTAATCTTATATACCAACCTAGGTATTTTATACCGACTTTTCATTTTTGAGTTACCGTGTTCACAGACACCGGACACACGCACGCGGACATTTTTCTAAAAATCTTTTTTTTTTATACACAAAGGACCCTAAAGCGCCTATTTCCGGTGAAATCTCGGTATCGAATTTTCGGGTGGAATTCAATTACGTTCTCTATACACTAGGTACTTAGTACGTGTAGAGAAAGTAAAAATGACTGCAACAGTTGACGCATGTAATGCAGAGCTATTAACTTCAAACTCACGTAAATGTAAAAAAAGTTTCATGGCGTTTGCTTCCTTTGTATTAAGATATACTATGAGTCGACATATTATCAGTCTCCGTAATGTATTCACTTTGTTCGTTTTACTTAATCGCTTTAAGTGCTATGATAGATATAATCGATGAAACGGAAAAAGAGTTACAATTTCCAACACCTGTATGAAAATATTGACTAATAAAAAGCGATTTTCTTTGTTTCTTTTAGGCCATTTTAATTCTTCACATTGGAAGTACTTTGCATTTGAAGGTCGATTTCATTCTGGACCTATTTGACCTCAAATGAAGTAGTATATTCTAATCAAATGATTTCAAACCTATAATTTGATTAATATTGAATTATTTTTTTCCATGTTGATATTTAAACCATTTGAGGAAAAGTATTTTTAATCCTGATTTTAACATTTGCAACGCTAAATGGAAATTACATATAACACACAACATTAAGTAAATTATAAAGAATTTATTAAATAACCGCATTTTACGGAGAGACAATTTAATCAAATTAACATAAGCAAACACTTTACTTGTGAAGTCACTTACAAAGTAATTCTAAAGCAAATAATTGTAAAAATTTTAAGAAACAGGAGCTAGAACGTGTTTAAATTACGTGAAACGAATACAGGTTTATATTAATACGTATTTTTAAAATCGAATGTTGTTTTTCAAAAAAACAAGCCGTTAGAACAAAGCTATCAAGTCACTTACCTTTAACGCTGACGTTGCTTCTACAGTATGCCATTTTGAATGTTTTCTCCACAAAGAGGTCTTCGAATTTCGCTATCACTGAAAATGTCACATCAATTCTATCGCAGTCAACTTCCTTAATCCGATCTGTTTCCGAAAGTATTTACTACCGCTACCCGTTGTCATTAAAATAACGCGACCTTCATGTAACTTTCCTTGGCAGAGAATTCAAAACAACTGCTGTCAGTGCAGTTTGACCATCACGGCCAGTTTCGCGACTGTTTTTCATACCACTTGGACTATTATTGAGCTTCAACTGTCCGCAGCTATAATTTCTTTTTCTGTACGAAAGTGCGTAAAATTGAATTTCAATGAAGTTTTGTGACACATTAAGCGCAAAAATATGATGTGCTACATCCATATAACTTTCTCTACATCTCCGTAACAAATTATTATTTAGAAGCTTATTCTTAAATCTACTTTTTTTTTTTTTTTTTTTTTTTTTTTTTTTTTTTTTTTTTTTAAAACAGTAACGGAGTCTGATCAGGACTCCGGTACTGTATCCCTATTTACATTTCCCCCCGTAGGTTTTACTGATTACTGGTTTACTGGTTTTACTGTTTCTTTTACAAACATATACACATTGCACAAACATATAACATCCATGCCCAAGGCGGGACTCGAACCCACGATCCCCTGCCCACGAAGCACCAAAGCGAGACGCTTTAGCGAGCGTGGCCATGGGGACCGGCATACTTCATGCTAATCGAGATAAACATTACAGAAATTGTCTTATTACCTTTCTTTTTAAGCAGAAGGGAAAATAAGGGAATACTCTAGACTAAAGCGACAGTCAAATCTTTTAAAAGCTGGTTGCAATGAGGTTGAAATCCGTTTTTTTTTTTCCTTCTTCTTCTTCTTTTTTTTTTTTTTTTTTTTTTTTTTTTTTTTGCATTGCCAGGAGTTTACAGATCCCCAAATGAGAAAGATTAAAGCATTATAAAAATAAGCAATATTCCCAAAAATATTCCACGAAAAAATGTAAACGGCATAAATTTAGTGTTTTAAATTCGATACAGAGATTCCACCGGAAATACATGTTTTAGGATACCCTGAACACACAAAAAAAGCATTTTTAGAAAAATGTCCGTGTGTGTCTGTCTGTCTGTGTGTATGTGTGTGTGGCTGTGGGCAGCATAGCTCAAAAACGAAAAGTCCGGTAAATATCAAACTTGGTATTTAAGTTCAGTATCCTCCAAGGATACGACCAAAGATTTTCAAGAAAATCCCCCACCCCTATTTTCTAAAAAATGCCTCTAACGATTTTGATTAAAATAAGTTTATTAAAGATATATATCTGACAAATAAAATGTATATCTTGAATTTTCTGGGAATAGCCTCTGAAGACTACTTTATTCTGGAATTTGCATAACTGGCAAACGGGAATTTGCATAACTGGCAAACCGTAAGAGATACTTAAAAGAAAAAGTAGACCACGTTAAAGCATACAATTTATGTTATATACATTTTTTTTCCGTGGAGTGGGTCGTTTTTTAGATATTCCTTGTTATTGGTTTCAACTGATAAGGGAATTTGTCAACTCCTATCCATACAAACAAAGGAACTTCATTCACATAGCAACCAGCTTTTGAGAATACTTCAGCTTATGCTACTTCCTCATTTCTCTTCTACTTGCATGGAAGCCAGAAATAAGACTATTTCTGCTCATTTTTTCTCGATTAGCATTAAGTAAATAGAAGCATAAGCTTTTTAACAATAATTTTTTGCAGAGATGTAGAGAAAGTTATGGAATGGAACACATCAAAAATGTTGTGTAATAAGTCTTTGTCTATCTTTTGCGGTTTACCAGTTATGCAAAATTCAGCAAAATTCACTCTGAATAAAGAGGACTTAAGAGGCCAATGCCAGAAAAATTAAGATATACATTTTATTTTTCATGCAAATATCTTTAATATGCGACATTTTAATAAAAATCGTTATAGGCATTTTTGAGAAAATCAAAAATGTTCTATTTTTTTTTTTTTTTTCCATGTACGGGTGTTTACGCTGCGGTAATTTTTCTCATAATATTGATGTCGCATCCTTGGAAGATATTAAACATAAATACTAAGTTTGGTGTTTTATCAACTTTTCATTTCTGAGTTGTCGTATTCACAGACACACGGACACACACGAACCTTTTTCTAAAAGTGCTTTTTTGATACAGGGTACCCTAAAACTTGTATTTTCGGTGAAATCTCGGTATCGAATTTTTGGTTGGAGTGCAATACCTTCTCTACCTACGTACAATGTACTATGTAGATAAAGTAAAAATGGTAAGTTGTATATTTACGCACTATTATAATAAAAATGCAAATTACAACATAAATGTTTATTAAATAGTTTTACGTAACAAATCTGCTATAGCAAGAGCCGATGCATTATCTAACTCCGTTGAACTGTATGTTACAAAATTTTCTAAATTAGCCAGGTTTTTAAAATTAATCAATGTTTATAAAAACGTAACTAAGGAAAGTAATTTTTTCAGGCCGTAGAATTATCATGAGCAGTTTATTTAATTATTTCCAGTGCTTATTTATAAACTGGCCAAGTCCTGTACCGGGGAGCGCCACTTGTACATGTAATGACTTCCCCGCCGCCTGTATAGTCCAGTAGGAAAAGCGCGAGTGATAGTTCACGATGACATTTCCCTTGTGTGTATTAAAATCGTGTGTATATTCATATTATAAGCAATCAAATACATCTCAAATCCATTATAATATAATAAATTGGTACATCTCTTTTACTCTCTCGCGTGCTTTGCATTATTCCGTGATATCTCCCTCACTTGCCGAGTCGGTCTCCGATCCAATTAAGCATTGCTGTCGAATCCTGGAAGATTATTATTATCCTTTTCATTTCTCCTTCCATTAGTACCTCTCTATTTCAACATGTTTCTTGAATATTTCTCACCTTCTGAACCGAGTTTTTCCAGTCATTTGTTGTTATTGACCCAATAGCATTGTAAGAAATTATGCTCTTTGAGCCACTACGTCAGAACGTACTCTCAGAAAACTGCTATTATCTTTATACTTTTTAAATGTCAATATTTTCCTAAGCTTTTCTTTGCATATTATTCCTCTTCTTGCAATAGTTCAATCATTTTGCAGAGAAGGGATTTCTTTTTAACCTGATATTTTCTTCTAATGACACACTCGCACAGCTTTTTCGCAAAATATTTATTTATTATTGTTATATTGGCAGTATCTTACGAACGTTAATAAGTTAGCTACCACTTCTATAATACAATTTCTCTCAGAGTTATAAATTGTTAAACTTTAAAGTATATTATTAGCAGATGCACGTCCTATTAATATGTGCTGGTTTTGTTGTTGAAAAGAAAATACTTTTTTACTTTCTCTACACATACTATGTACATAGTGTACAGAGAAAGTATTGTAATACTCCCAAAAATTCGAGACCGAGATTTCATCGGAAATACATGTTTTCGGTCCCCCTGAATAAAAAACAAAACATTTGTGTAAAAAGGTGCGTGTGTGCGCGTGTGTTCTTTTTTTTTTTTTTTTTTTTCAGCTTCGAAAAACTTATACTTTTCTCATAAGGAATTTGTCAACTCCTGTCCATACAAACAAAGGAATTTCAGTCACATAGCAACCAGCTTTTGACTATCACTTTAGCCAATGGTACTCCTTATTTCACTCCTACTTTCAAGGAAGCGAGTAATAAGACCATTTCTGCTAATGTTTTCTCGATTAGAATAAAGTAAATAGAGGCATAAGCTTGTTAACAATAATTTATTGCAGAGATGTAGAGAAAGTCATGTGAATGGAACACATCAGATTTTTTTTATTTCATAGCCTTGAAGGAGACACATATGTTATACATTTCTACATTCCACTTGAACTTGTAATGGATAGCATTATTTCATTGCACGTCTCGAATGTTTGTATTTATTTTGAAAATCCTAGCTGAGTGGTAAGGCAAACGAAGACACACCTGTCTATCTCTCTCTCTTTCTTATTCTCTGACTCACGCTGTATTTCCTTAGGTTTGTTTTGAAACGTGACCAAGGAATCTTATGAACCTCATGCAACCCTCGAATGAAATAAATACCACGCCTGACCTGCAGCGTAAATAGACAAATGCTATCGTATAATGTGAATGACACCAAGAAGCAAAACTCAAAAATCCTACAGATGTTTTATTCATTTAACTGAATGAATTTATGAATCCAAAGAAAGCGTTTTTGGAAAAGGTCCGTGTGTGTGCGTGTGTTTGGGTGTGGGTATGGGTGTGGGTGTGTGTCTGATGATAGCATAGCTAAAAAACGAAAAGACCGTTAAATACCAAACTTGGTATTTAGGTTTGGTATCTTCCAAGGATGCGACACGAAGATTTTCAAGAAAATCCCCGCACCGCAAACTACCCTTTAGGTTAACTCATTTTCGAAAATGTTGATTTTCTTAAAAATGGCTCTAAGGAGTTTGATTAAAATCCCGTATATTAAAACTAAATAGATCACAAATAAAATGCATATCTTGGATTTTCTGGGAATAGCTTCTGAAGACCTCTTTATAAGGGATGAATTTTGCCAAATTTTGCTTAACTGCTAAAGCGTAAGAGATAGACAAAAATTTACTCCACAAAAAAAAATGAAGATCTCGTCAAAACACACAATTTATGTCCTTTATGTTTTTGTTGTGGAGGTAACCGTTTCCAAGATATTCCTTGTTATTGGTTTCAATTGTGAAGTATTTAATACTCCTCTTAGACAGAAAGTGTCTGTTGTTTACTTTCTCTATACGTACTATGTACATAGTGTATAGAGAATGTATTGCACTCCACCAAAAAATTCGATACCGAGATTTCACCGGAAATATATGTTTTAGGGTCCCCTTTATCTAAAAAAGCATTTTCGGAAAATAGTCAATGTGTGTGTGTGTGTCCGTCCGTGTGTCTTTGAACACGATAACTCAAAAACGAAAAGTCCGTAAAATACCAATATTGGTATTAAGTGTCCAGGGATGCGACACGAAGATTTTGAGAAAAATTCCCCCCCTCCAACTACCCTTTATATGGAACTTTTTCCGGAAATTTTAATTTTCTTAAAAATAGCTCTAACGGTTTTGATTAAAATATCCTATATTAAATCCATTTACCTGACAAACATAATGTATATCTTGAATTTTCTGGGAGTATTCTCTGAAGGGTACTTTATTCTGAATGAATTTTATGGAATTTTGAATAACTGCTAAAACGTAGGAGATGGACAAAAACTTACTACACGAAAAATGTAGGGCACGTTAAAACACACAATTTATGTTGTATAATTTTTTTTCGTGGAGTTGGTCGTTTTTTAGATATTCCTTGTTTTTGGTTTCAGCTTCGAAAATTAAACTTTTCTCATACAGGAATTTGTCTACTCCTGTCCATACAAATAAAGGAACTTCAGTCACATAGCAACCAGCTTTTCACCATCACTTTAACCTATGGCATCCCTTATTTCGGTTCTACTTACAAGGAAGCAAGTAATAGGACTATTTCTTTTATTAATTTTTCTTGATTAGCATTAAGTAAATAGAAGTACAAACTTTTTAACAATAATTTGTTGCAGAGATGAAGAGAAAGTCATGTGAACTGGATCACATCAGATTTTCTTTTGATCTACTCCTAGAAAGGCAAAGAAGCATTTTGCAATGACAATCGCATAACGATAGCGTTTGAAACATTTGACTATCACTTTAGCCTAGTGCATTCCCTTAGTTCCCTCTTTCTTATAAGGAACAAGTAATAAATACATTCTGCTAATGTTTATATCGATTAGCATTGTGTAGAAAGAAGAATAATCTTTTGTAAGAAGTTTGTTTGTAGAGCAGCTAGGGAAAGTCATATGAGTGTACACATCAGACTTTCTCATTTCTTCTTAAATATTACTTACATTATAATTACAACCCTCTCTGTACCTATACGTATTTGTTGTTAACCCTAATAATATCGTTACCCCAGCTTGCATGGCTATCTGGCCTTTTGGCTTAATCGAATAGCTACCTAAAATTCTACTTCCCTCCTCTTCATCTTTCTTGTAAACTACTCTACTCCGTGTTACTTATTTCTACCTTCATACTCCATTTCTCTTTCACGCTCAAAGATTTCCCTGTAATATTATTATGTATGCTTGTATTTATTAAATAAGTAATTATTTATTTACTTGTTAATTTCTGCACTTTAGTGAAATTTTATTTTCTCTACACGTACTATGTACATAGTGTATAGAAAAGGTACTGCATTCCACCCAAAAATTCGATACCGAGATTTCACCGGAAATACATGTTTTGGATCCCACTGAATCCAAAAAAAAAAAGCATTTTATTTTATTTATTTTATTTCTCCAAACGTCTAACGATTTTATTTAAAATAGCAATAGTCTAGGTTTTTACATCGTGAGCAAAACGCAAGATTTAAAAAATGGCATTTTTGAGTAGCGGTATATATACCTAAACTTCAGACTTAAGGGAATAACCTTGAAAATTTGAAATTAAATGTTTCTTAAGTAATTACGTTCATTTTTCCAATAATTATAACACCAAATTAAATCTTTTAAATTCGAGATAAACGAAATGTATAATTTATTTTAATATATTCTGATACCATTCCTCTATTTTTGTGTAATTAATTCTGAAATTTTGAGACAAATGCACCAAGTAGTTTTTGAGAAATAATGTTTTAACTACGTTATTAAAGAAAGCTCCTCGCGCTTCAGTTTTCAAAATTTTCTAACAACACTTCATATTTATACCCTGGGAATATCACTTTTAAATTATCAGACGAGTTTCAAATTAACTACATATTACTGCAAGAAAAGATATGGTGAATTATTAATTAATCATTTCTTAATTGTTATTGTGAATTAATTAATTGTGTTAATACAAATACATAATTAATTTTTACTTACTTGGAAAATTAATTCGATAAGTTTTTTTTATTATGATATTAAGGAATTCTGATACAAAAACGAATTTGACTGTTTGAAATGTGCACCGCAAAGAACATTTTGAACATTTACATGCATTTGAAAATACATTTGGGGAAACACGACTTTTAACATTTCAAGAGCTATTTGTTACCATTAAAACTTTCATTTAAAAGGTCACGCAATAAGCCTTTAAACTGCAAGTGGCTGAAAAACTTCGAAATATTAACTTATAAAGACCGTGATATGGAATGGTGCTGAAGTCCAAAAAAAGCAATATTGTCAAGAATTTAGATCAATTTTCACAGGTTGGTACCCTAAAATGGAATGATTTTCGGTAACAAATAAAGTTATGGCGTTTTACTATAGATTAGCAAATGCCCCAAGGTTAAGTTTCAAGATGCTGAAAATAACTTCGGAATATTAATTTATAAGGACCATGATGGAGTATTGTGCATAAGTCCAAAAATCAACATTTTCAAGAATTTAGGTCTATTTTCACAGATTGCTCCTCTAAAATGGAATAATTTTCGGTAACAAATATTTTTTCTGAAGTTCTGGCATATTACTGTGGGTTTGCAAATGCTCCAAGGTATCTGAAGAAATAGTATACTGGTCTGTCTTATTTGTTTTGTGCTTCGGAGTAGAATTCTGAGGAAAATATCCACTCATTTGAAATTCCCTGTTCTGCTTCATGCTTGTTAATTCAAATTGCTCTATAAACGTCTCCCATTATCTAATTTCCTCATTCTCGATTCTCTGCGTTTCTAAAATTCATGCGCATTAATAATTCACGAAGTACACATCCATTTTTATTTTGATTCACTTCAGCCTGAGCAACAGGTGAGTTTTCCGTGTGGTACAAGAAAGGAAAATCCTGCATTCCATGAAAATGCAATTAGGCTGTTTAATACACCAATTTTATTAATTTCTTTCTGTTTCTTATGCAGTTCCGGCAAGAATGTCTAAGCTGGGGATAAATTTAAGGGCTATTGTCTCCGTAATGACTCAATTTATGAAAACCTTACGTAATCAAAATTTATTAGGCTTAGATTTAAAACCAAGGGTAACCTCAAATTTTCTGGGTCCTCCATATTTTGGGACGCACAATTACACCGCTTTATAAAAACGGACAAGGGTTTTCAATGTAATTGCCGAATTTAGATAAGTATATACAATTCTTTGATAAATGCGCTGGGCGCATGGCCATTCACTAGCGATAAGATAGCGTTGCTGCTTACCGAGAGACGGATTCTTGCTACCTGCATGGATTTGTCTTATGCTGGGAATTCTTGGTCGGAACTGGAATTATGACCATTTACGAGTAGTATATAGGTAATTAAAACAGAGGAAACACCTCGCACTGCGATACTGTTGGTGAAACGGATGGATCAATTGTGGCTTCATTTCCCAGGATCAAAATTCCGGGAGAAAAGTGCACAAAGAGTGCTCAAAATGAAACAAGTTGGCTCTAACGATTTTGATTAAGTTTAAGATATTTTATTGACAAAGGAAATGTATATTTTGAATCTGAAGCCCTGTTCATTCTAGATAATTTTAGCATCATTGATAAACCATAAGAGATAGACAAAAATTTTCTACGCAAATAGTGTAGTTGGCGTGCATAATTTTATTTTATTCTTTTTAATTATTTTTTTTTTTTTTTGGTGGAGTTATACATTTCCTTGTTATTAGATTCAATTTTCCCATACTTAATGGAACGACGTTATTCGTTTTTATTCGTTTTTCTTTCTGCCGGCCAAGCAAAGAGCACGACATTTTAATTTCACCACTCAGCACCCAGCTTTAAAAAAATTACTATCGTTTTGGACTAGTATATTCCATTATTTCTCCTCTATCTACAAGCAAATAAGCAACAAGGCTATACTCCAGCTAGTGTTTATCTTGATTAGGCATGAAATAGTTAGAAAAATTAGCTTTTGTAACAATACCATTTTGTTTATTAGGTAGATAAAGTTATGTGAATGGTACACATCAGATTTTCAAAAATTTGGCAATCGATTTAGCTAACCCATATACTTGAGTACTGAAATGTTATGGCGATTAACAGAAAGTAAACAGAAGAATAAAGTTTGTAGAAGAGTGAATAGGATTAGAACTAACATTATCGCGGAGGGGACTCCCAGTCACAACATCGCATGTAGGCCATTTTGGTCCTTTGCAACTTAAGAGACTCCTGGGTGGTAGGGAGAAAGGGAGGAGCGAGAGTTGAAGGGCATTCATAACGTATGACATGCGTATTCATTGACGGTTCCCTAACGTTCCCAGATATTAAATATCCTACAGTATTCCACAAGCCCCTGAACGGTAATGTAAAGGAGGGTCCCAACCGAAGGATCCCGGAATCAGATCTTGAACGGGAAGCTCTCCCAGGAAGAAATAGTTACAGAGCGCACAACCTCCACCCAGCCACATCCGCCGAACACCGACGCCGGATCTCTCAACCTTGAAACAGATGATCAAGAAGTGAGGGCACAGGAAATCACGGGAAGTCGTGGTAGAAGATGAACCTCCCCAGCCGACCCGGGGAGACTATAAAAGGTCCATGGTAGGAGGGGCGATCGCCGGGGATTGAATCCGCAGCATTCGGAATGCTGGCCTCAAATTACCACTTGAACTATCGCTCCCCGTGATAAGTAAGTAGGGAAAGCAGTATGAACAACAAATCATTTTTCAAAACGATATATTTTCCAAATTATTACACTACAGCAATTTTGATACAGTAAAAAAACCATAAACTCACCAAATGTTCTTCTTACACATTACAAATATTCTACGTGTGTCCCTTGGAAAACACGACAAATTTCCAGGCGGTAGGTCTGTGTGTTTCTTACATTCTGTAGTAGGGCATCTCAGGGTGCAAACGCCGGTGCATTGTGCGGCGCTAGGTGCATTGGAAAACTTCGCTAATTTGACCCAAATCCCTACTCCTCGATTTTGAGCAGTATTGCTGTCTCTGTTTTTCATTACACTTGCCTCGCTCGCTCTGCATCTCCTTCCTCCCCTTAACAATGTTTCTTCCTTATTACGAAATGTACGAACCGACTTGGCGAGGTCAAGGTTCTGTTGATGTATCAACAATTTTTGTACTTGTAATACTTCGGAAAATGTGGTGTTTTAAAAACGAAGAATCATTTGTAGTTACCCTGTATTGCGTATAACATATCCACCTGACCTGCATTATTTGGAACGATTCGTTAGTAATGCATGCATTATTTGTGGAGTTAGCAGATGGGGTACTCGACGACTTCTTAAATATTTTAAAACATTAATTAGTTATTATTATTTTTTTTAAAAATTAACAGTTATTAACACAAAATAGATCCACATTTTTTCTCCTTTGCCTACATGATAAAGCTACGACTAAATGAGTGTGAGATACGGTCTAACATTGCACACTTTTTTTTTTCTACAAAGAATTTCTTCTGTTAAATTTATTTTACTTTCTCTACACGTAATATGTACATAGTGTATAGAGAAGGTATTGTAATGCACCCAAAAATTCGGTACCGAGATTTCACCGGAAATACATGTTTTGGGTCCCTCTGAATAAAAGAAAAGCATTTTTGGAAAAAGGTCCGTGTGTGCCTGTGGACAACATAGCTCAAAAACGAAAAGAGCGTTAAATACCAAACTTGGTATTTAAGTTTGTTATCTTCCAAGGATGCGACACGAAGATTTTCTTTTCACAACTACCCTTTACAATGAATTTTTTCGAAAAATTTGATTTTCTCAAAAAAGGCTATAATGATTTTGATTTAAAATATTGTATTTTAAAGACATTTACTGACAAATAAAATGTATATTTTGAATTTTCTGGGAATAGCCTCTGAAAACTACTTTATTCTACTCTGAATTTTACAGAATTTTGCATAGCTGCTAAACCGCAAGAGATGGACAGAAACTTACCACATACAAAATGTAGAGCACGTTAAAACACACAATTTATGTCATGTACTTTTTTTTCGTGGAGTTTATCGTTATTGAGATATTCCTTGTTATTGTTTCAGCTTTAAAAAACTTATACTTTTGTCATGTCCATACAAAGAAACTTGACACATAGCAACCAGCTTTTGACTATCACTTTAATCTATGGCACTCCCTTATATCTCTTCTACTTACAAGGAAGCAAGTAATAAGTTTATTTCTGCTAATTTTTTCTTGATTAGCATGAAGTAAATAGAAGTATAAGCTTCTTAACAATAATTTGTTGCAGAAATGTAGAGAAAGTCGTGTGAATGGAACACATAAAAGCTTTTTCAGTAAAATGTTTAGGATATGTTATATTATTTCGTTTCCTTGTGCTAGAACTTGCATTTATGCAATTTGGAGTTCATATTATTTTATGGGTTGTGAATAACCGACCCCTTGTTCCCTAAAACTGTATATTTTGGTAACTCGGCGCCCTCTCAGTTCAAATTAGGATGAAAGATTGGCTCACAAATATAAAAGGCCTGAGTAGTTCTGCTCTGAAATTTATATTATATGTTTAAAATTAATCAATAATATAATAGAAACGTAACTATAAGCGATGACTTGAAAACACAGTGGCAGGCAACAATAGCAGCTTCGCTGCACCTAGTAAGGAGTGTGTGAATGTGTCTGGAATGTCGAACATTCTGTTTGCACCTGAAGGTATACGTGCAGCAACAGGTGTGAGCCATCAATCAAACACCTGATCAATGAGGGAGGTGGGCGTTGTTTGCCCTTGATGAGACAAGAGATGACCCCGAGGGGGACCTCTGCATGATGAGTTTTGATCGGCCCGTCAGTCCCTACAAGGTGCTTTGTTTTGACGGAAATATATTGTTGCCTACTTCACAAGGAGGTTCCGCTTACCCCTTTACTGCAGCCAAGATGGGCCGACCGTAACTCAACACTCCAATATTAATAACTACTGATGGAGGCCATCTAAGCAGGCCCAAGCATCAATAACTGTTACAGAATTCAGTAACTAAAGCGTATTGTTAATTAAGGTTTCAAAGAAAGATATGTTATTTAATCAAACTTCTGATTACTTTGAGGATTTGTTTACTTATTCACTGTGGCAGAGATAAAGGTCGCTTCATCACACACTTTTCATCCTTCCTCCGACATCAAGCATGCATGCATGCACATCATACATACATACATACATACATACATACATACATACATACATACATACATACATACATACATACATACATACATACATACATACATACATACATACATACATACATACATACATACATACATACATACATACATACATACATACATACATACATACATACATACATACATACATACATACATACATACATACATACATACATACATACATACATACATACATACATACATACATACATACATACATACATACATACATACATACATACATACATACATACATACATACATACATACATACATACATACATACATACATACATACATACATACATACATACATACATACATACATACATACATACATACATACATACATACATACATACATACATACATACATACATACATACATACATACATACATACATACATACATACATACATACATACATACATACATACATACATACATACATACATACATACATACATACATACATACATACATACATACATACATACATACATACATACATACATACATACATACATACATACATACATACATACATACATACATACATACATACATACATACATACATACATACATACATACATACATACATACATACATACATACATACATACATACATACATACATACATACATACATACATACATACATACATACATACATACATACATACATACATACATACATACATACATACATACATACATACATACATACATACATGCCCATCTACCTAAATTGTCTGTTTCAATTTATCCTTTTTAGGAAACTTTTTATTCATTGGAATAAATTAAGATTTTTTTATGTTTTAATTATTAAATTAAGCTGATTTAAGAAAAAAATGCGCTCATAAGTTTCTCTTTCCATCGTTTTTTATGTCTTTTTGTATCTCTTGTCCTAGTCTCCTTATAATTGAATAAGACTGTAGCCCAGTAATGTCAATGCCTGGGAAATGTTGGTAACTCTTCCAGCGGTATGATTTACTTAACAACTTCACACAAAGAACACATACGCACACTTAAAATCTGACGCGCCAAATTCACATGACTTTCTCTACCTATTTTCAACAAAGCATTCTTACAAAAATGTATTCTTCTATACATTGCATGCTAATCGAAATAAAGATTAGCAGAAATTGTTTTATTTCATGTGTTCTTATAAATACAAAGGAATACACTAAATCGATAGTGAAAACTATTAAGAGCCCGTATATGTGATGGTTTTGATTGACTCTGCACGACCAGACCAAAGAATTAATAACTATTTCCAATTTGAGAAAAGTTTAAGTATTGGAAAGTACAAACCAATAACAATTAAAATCTCCACAAAAGAAGGGGGAGAACTATTTGACATAAATTGTCTGCTTTGATGGCTATGTTTTTTTGCGTAGTAAGATTTTGTCTATAATGGATTAGCAGTTATGGAAAAATCATCGATTATTTTTTCTGTTCGCTAAACTCACAACGTGCGTAGCAACTTTCTCGGAGTCCGGTTAGAGAGGGTAAAAGCCATTACGTTACTGAACGAAGAACATAGTACAAGTGTCTGTGCTTCCCGCCACTTCTTTCCAACACTTCATTCTGCAGTGATGGCAGCATGCCCTCAATTGTATTGTATACTGGAGGCAGACTCCTGAGAATTACGAGTATTCTGCTGTTCTCTAGGTGCACCCAAGCAAGAAATGGTGTGTAAATGGTTGTTTTCTCTAATACTGTGGAAAATGCTGCAGTTTCTCCGTTCTGGCAATTTCAGAACTTCCTTTCATATTTGTTTGCTTATTTTTGCGTCTTACAGTTATATTATATTGTTTATTTGTTATTGTTTTTTTCTACTTTGAAATCTCTCTCTTTCTCTCTCTCTCTCTCTCTCTCTCTCTCTCTCTCCCTCTCTCTTGAAAAAAGGAAACGTTTGACCTACGATTTTGCGATATTTTAGTTTTTAATGAGTGGCATTTTTATTTATTTTACAGGCCCATTAAATTGCTTAAGAACTATAAAAGTATTCTGAATATTAGTTTATCCTCCCATTGAAAAAAAAAGCTGAAACCGGGAGATTTATCAATAGCTGTATGTGATCCTAGACATTTGTGATCATTTCAGATTTTCAGCTTTAACGCGCGATGCTTGTGACCTATTTAACAGGCATATATGGAATCGCATAGGAGTCATAAAGGTATTCGGAAAATGACTTTGTCCATTAATTTTAAACAGCAGAAACCGGGGGATTTATCAACAGCTGTATATAGATAGACATAATTAAAAACTCGAGTATTAGGCATGTACGTGTAACCTATCACGTGTCTTTTCATGCATGCTAGAATAAAACCCAGTGAAAACTTGCAAGATCAAATCTACATCATTGGACCAGATTAATCATACATTTTAAGTGCATCGTTGAAAACTGAAAACTGAAAATTTCAATGCTATAACTGGAATTTGAACCACGCAACTCCGGCGGGCTCTTACCAACTGAGCTACTATGTAACTGACTACCGTCCCAATTTTTGCCCTACAGACGTCTTATGTAGAGAAAAATTAACTATCATTGATTAAGTTCGAGACTTAAAGCACTAACGACACTGTAAGTCGCCATTGGGGTATGTCACCTCAAAACAATTTGAGATCTCCTTGTGGTTTAATGGGGAAAATCTTGTGTGCTCCGTTCACATGACTTTCGCTACGTCTCTGTAACGAATTAATCTTAATAAGGTTATTCTTCATGCTAATCAAGATAATCATAGGCAGATATGGTTAGTTTTTTACTTAGTTCCTTATAAGTAGGAGGAAAATAAGGGAAAACACTAGGCTAAAGCGTTAGTCAAATCATTTAAAACCTATCGCTATGCAACAGCTTTTAAATATCATTGAAATTCGGTTCTCTTTCCAGGACCAGGAGTAACATAAAAGAGATATAAAACGGAAGAGAACTTTCGTTAATTATGTGTTTTAACGAAATCTGCATTTTTTGTGTAGCAACTATCTGCCTTATCTCTTACGATTTACTGTCATTTCTCAAAAGTGGACTTCCGGTGTTATTCCCAGAAAATGCAAGTTATACATATATCTCGTGTATCATGAAAACTTGCAAAATATGTCATTATAATGAAAAACGTTTGAGCAAATCAAAATCGTGTCATATCTTGGAAGTTACTGAACTTTGGAATGATGCTGTCCACAGACAGGCAGACAGACACGCACGCACGCACACACACACGCACTTACTCACCCACTCTATTTCACAGATATACACGGACCTATTCCTAAAATACTCTTTTTGAATTCGAAGTCCTCACTGGCACTATTCTCCATGATACCTAGTATGTTGTAGCCCATTTTCATTGTGTACTTTCTATAGGAGCCGTATTTGTACACTGATATCCATTATTTACAGATTTATCTCTAAACCCTGATTAAAAGCTCAATTTTAACAATATTTGTAAGTTTTATTTAACATTCTTTCCTCAACACTTTTTAAACATGTATTTCTCGTATTGAATTTTTCTCCACCTACCACGTAAAAAAAGAAAAGAGAAAAGTAAAGAAGTTCTATGTGTAGGTTATCTATGTCTCGAAAATGGCGGTATCAGAAAACTTATTTTCAAAAGCGTATTACGGAATACAATGGATCTAAACATTAAAAATCTGATGTGTACCATTCACATGACTTTCTCCATATCCCTGCAACAAATAATTCTTAAAGAATCACTTATAGAAAACAAAACCGGGCTTGTAGGCCGTGGTCCACTGGGCTTCTCCCTTCGTTCCCCAGACGTTTCGCCTGCGTCTGCGGCAGGCATCATCAGTGGCGTGTACATCTCCGTGGTCTCTCAGTAGCGACTACCAGATGTACACGCCACTGATGATGCCTGCCGCAGACGCAGGCGAAACGTCTGGGGAACGAAGGGAGAAGCCCAGTGGACCACGGCCTACAAGCCCGGTTTTGTTTTCTATAAGTGATTCTAACACCGGCCGTGAAAGCCTTCGAACTTTAATTCTTAAAGAGCTTATACTTCTATTTACTTTATGCTAATCAGACAAAAATAGCAGAAATAATCTAATTACTCGGTTCCTTGTAAGTAGAAGCGAAATAAGGGACAACCGTAGGTTAAAGTGATAGTAAAAAGCTGGTTGCTATGTCAATGAAGTTCCTTTGTCTATATGGATAGGGGTTGACAAGTTCCTGTATGAGAAAAGTATACGTTTTTCATAGCAGAAACCAAAAATAAGGAATGTCACAAAAACGACGAACTCCACCAAAAAATGTATATAACATAAATTGTGTGTTTTAATGTGCTCTACATTTTTTGTGGAGTAAAGTTTTGTCCATCTCTTACGGTTTAGCAGTTATTCAAAATTTAGTAAAATTCATCCAGAATAAACTACTCTTCAGAGGCTATTCCCAGAAAATTCAAGATATACATTTTATTTGTCAGGTAAATATGTTTAATATACGAAATTTTAATCAAAATCGTTAGAGCCATTTTGAGAAAATCAAAAATTTCGAAAAAAGTTCCTTGTAAAGGGTAGTTGGGGTTGTGGGGATTTTTCTCAAAATCTTCGTGTCGCATCCCTGGAAGATACTAAACTTAAATACCAAGTTTGGTATTTTATCGACTTTTCATTTTTGAGTTATCGTGTTCACAGACACACGGACACACACACGGACCTTTTTGTGAAGATGCTTTTTTTGGATATTGGGGACCCTAAAACATATATTTCCGGTGAAATCTCGGTATCGAATTTTTTGGTGGAGTGCAATACTTTCTCTATACACTATATACATAGTGTGTATGGAGAAAGTAAAAATTATGAGTAAGGCAAATCAAATTGATGTATCTCCAACTACTTTGCTGCTGAATTCTTCAGATGTCTTAATTCATATCCGCCATTGCATAGAAATTGGTCACGGATAACGCCAAGACGTATTCCCTCCTAGAAACCGTATTGTTCTTTTCAGAGAGGTTGGAAAAAAGAAGAAACGAAGCTAAAGCTAGGGGGCAGGAGCGTGCTACACGTATGTATGTGCTAACCTCCAGGCATGAAGAGGGAGTAACGCGTGAATCAAGGTCACTCAAGGTCGCTGTTACGGCCAGCGTAACCGCCTTCCTCCGCACTCCCGGCCTGCAGCTGCTTTTAATACATATCATTTCTTGCAATCAAAATTTTGCAACAAGCACTTTCTCTGGTTTGGGTCACGTTCAGGTGCTATTTTATGAAGAGTTACAGTTTTCAAATTATATATTGTAATTGTTAGCTACGTACTTTGAATTTCAGTTACATTATGGAGTTTGATTTTGTGATTATGCTCTTTGTTTTAATTTAACTTCTATGGTCATATAGGGGGTTTTGCTTTAAAAACAACCACCAGCGTTTTTCTTGCTGAACTATAGGGTTTCTTAACGTTGATGTGTTTAATATAAACACACACACACACACACACACACACACACACACACACACACACACACAGGGCCGTGTCGTGGCCGAGTGTTTAGACCGCTCGCCTCTCACCTAGACGGCCCGGGTTCGATCCCAAGCGACCTCATGTGAGATTTGTGACGCAGGGGCGGCCTTTCTTCGGGTTCTCCGATTTCCCCCGCCATCGCGTTCCACCGGTGCGTCATCTTCATTCCATGTATCACCAGTGTCATCGCCTGCGGTGCTACAAGTAGTGATACAAAAAAAAACACACACACATACACACATATTCATTCTTGGTCAAGAAGTTAGACCACTCGCCTTTCACCAAGGGGGTCCGGGTCCGATCCCAGAGGACCACACGTGGGATTTGTGGTGGACAAAGCGGCGCAGGGGGGGTTTCTTCGGGTACTCCGGTCTCCCCCGTCATCGCATTCCACCGGTAGTTGTAGTAGTAGTAGTTATGTCTGTCTTACATTTCACCTTACAGCAACCCTAAGAAAACAAAAAAATGATTAAAGCTGTAAAAATGTCGTATATCGAATTAACATTTAGTTGGCTTTGCTTATCTTTAATTCATTTTAAATGATTTCGCTGCACAATGCATCTGAAATTTTCACCAAAATTGTGAACAATTTAAAGCATATGTTTTTCTTAATAAAAATAACATAAACTCTAAACTTCAATAAGACTTATGTTTTCTGTTTTGTTTTGTTTTTTCCCCAAATTGGTGCATTTTAACTACCCATTATTTAAAGCTAGACCTGGAGAGGCACATGACTTTAAACTTTCTTTTCTCGTAAAATTTGTTCATGTTTCTTTCATACACGATGTTTTTTTTACTATTTTGATGACCACATGATTTTTATAAATGAATTTTGAGAAATAAACCATTAAATTTGAAAACTCAAAAGTTCTGAAGAATACAAGTAATAATTTGTGTACAATAATTTCTGATATAATAAATTTATTTATTAATTCATTTGCTGTAAAACTTTAATTTTTAATAAGAATATTCTTTAAAATGTGTCGTGAGGAGCATTTTTATAACAATGGATGTAAACAATAAGCACATTACTTTAATAACTAGTGAAGCAAGCTAGAATTTTGTAATATATAAACAAAAACACTTTTTGTATGATTAATTGGTATAAATGTCAACAAGAATGATACTAATGGATTTTCTAAATTTCATGATGATAACCGTGATCTTGTAGAATTTTTGTTTTGTTTATTTAAAAGCTTAAGCCAAATTATTCTAAAAGTTTTGCTTACATTTAGAATATCAATTGTGCAAATTGGCCTTTTTATCCACATATTTGATCCTTTATACATTTACTCTTCTCTAAGTCGTTAATTTTGTATATTTTTACTTTCTTTGGCCCCGTATGTATATTCCGTATATTCCACCCAAAAATTCGATGTCGAGATTTCACCGGCAATATATGTTTTGGGGTCCCCTGTGTCCGAAAAAAGGCATTTTTAGTATTTAGATTTGGTATCTTCCAAGGAAGATTTTCAAGAAAATCCCCCCACCACATGGACAAATTTTCGAACATTTTGATTTCATAAAAAATAGTTCTAACGATTTTGAAAATGCTATATATTAAAGATATTTATCCCAAATAAAATGTACATCTTAAATTTTCTGCCGAATATTGCTTAACTGCTAAAACGTGAGAGATAGACAAAAACGTAATACACAAAAAATGTAGATTTTGTCAAAACACTCAATTTATCTCTTTGCGTGTTTGTTGTGGAGTTAACCGTTTCCAAAATATTCCTTGTTATTGGTTTCAATTGTCAAGTATTTATACTTTTCTCAGAGAGAAAGTGTCCGTTTTTCTTTTGTTCTACTCCTGGCCAAGCAAAGAAGCAATTTGCATTGACAATTGCATAACGACAGCTTTAAAAACATTTGACTTATTACTTTAGCACAGCGCATTCCTTTACTTCCCTTCTACTTATAAGAAACTAAGTAATAAGAACATTATGCTAATGTTTATATTTCGATTAGCAGTGTGTGGAAAGAAGAATAATCTTTTGTAAGAAGTTTGCAGAACAGCTAGAGAAAGTTATGTGAGTGAATGATTTTTTCCTCATAAATCTGATTCGAACCCCAATGTGATATTGTACTTATTCACAATACCTTTGTTCATGCTGTGGAATCACGTTGCTAGAACAAATCATAAATAAATCTTTGGACATATAAACAAACCTCAGTGATCGATCGATCAGTTGCAGAGCAACTGCGACTGTGGAGAAGAGGTGGCAAAAACTTTTGCTGTTACCAGGAGATTATGGAGTATAGAGAGGTGGAGGCAGCACGTGGCTTGCGACACCAGCGGCACATAGTGTAGAGTCGTCCAACTAAAACAAAGCGTTGGGCTGCAAAATGGTGACAACAGATGGCACTCTGCTCACCACAGCAGATTTTGCAACTGTTTTGGTTTTACGGAAAACTGGGTGGTTCTTCTTTCACTCTAGCTTAAAACTCAATCTGTAACTGTCTTTATTATCTAATTAGTTCATATCGTTATTACGTTAAATACAAAAATTAATGATAACCTAAGTGAAAGTTCGTTGATTGTGTAAAAGTAAAATTAAGAGAAAACCTGCCACGCCTATCTGTTATATTATCTAACAATCAGTTAAACTTGTAACTGAAGACAGCCGCACTAATTACCTCCATACACACTACATTGTTTCTAGAATAGTAGAATAAGTATCCAAAATTATTACTACAAAAATTCAAAATGGTAATATCTAAAACGTGTTAACGTTTATTACTTTTGTTTGCATTTTGTATGTGTATTGGAGGTCTAATTTTAAATAAAATGGAAACAGACATTCCTATACACACATTATATATAAAAATAATGTTGGCAAGTTATTCCGTTATTCGTTATACATTATATACTAAATTATTTTTATTCATAATTGGATTTTGTTAATAAAATAAATTAAATCGCTTATAATACAGTATATATAATATTAAATATAAATTATATAGTCTTGTGATTAATGCTTTATACAACTTACTAAATAGCAGTGTTGTCTGATATATCATTTCTATTCCTATATAGTTTTTAATCAAACGCCACAGAATTAAGGGCAAAAAAGTAAAACAAAGAATAAAACAATGTCTTTCCTCAATCATGCAAATTGTGAGAAGAATCTGTAACTAGAATAATCTGGTGGCTACCTTCTGGAAATAGCTGTAAAACAAAAAGAGTTTGGATCTGTACTTGTCATATAGTTCAGTGTGTTCTAAAGATGGGGCACGAAGATTTTTAAGAAAAATCTCTACCCTAATGCATTTTACGTGGAAAAATGCGTGGTATATTTTATTACAGTGATGTAAAGGTTTTGACTAGATTACATCAAATTTTAGATAGTCTCCTGTCATATGAAATGTACTATCTTTAACGTATTGTGAAGTTCTCTACATTGTAAATTAATTTTGTGTAATTTATATAAGAGACAGACAAAAAACAAAAATACCACTAAATTAAAGGTATATAGCTCTTTTACTATACAAAGTATTAAGGTGATGCATCTGAGAAATTTAACCAAAAATTGTAAAAAATTAAAAATATATATTTTATGTACTTCATATAAAAATTATATAAATCCTAAACTTCAAGAAAATATAGTTTTTTCCACTTGGCGAGCTTGAACTTTCAATTAACCGAAGCTATTGATGCCTAATCTCATGCTTATTAAAAGGCACTTCCAACTTTAAACCTTATTTTCTCGCAAACTGTTTTCCAAAAGTTTTCCACACTCAAGATGTTTACACGATGATGCTTTTTCTCTGTTTATTTATTTATTTATTTGTTACATACAAACTTTTATACTGTCTCTCAAAAGCCCACCAAAGACAGTTTTCATATTACCTGTTTTAAATAATCTCATAAATTGGATAAATAGATTATTAAATTTTGAAAAATTACGAGTTTTGAAGAGTACGAGAAGTAATCATTTTCTACACTAATTAGGGATAGTATAGAAATATACATATTAAGAGATCGTTTTGAAAATACGTTACTGTAAAACTGGACTTTTCTATATGAATATTTTTAAAAATGCATCACGCACTCATTTTTGTTAGGACAGTGTATCTTACACAACAAGACGTTATTATTTTGGTACATGGCAAAAAGATCACAATTGTTAAGTGTAATAAATTTTATCAGGTAACTTACATACTATGACTTTTCAAAATTTCACAGATGCATCACCTTAATATACATAAAACCAAAGATAAAAATAGAGAAAAAAGAGAAAGGAAATAATAGTGTTGTATGAAAATAAACAGACATGTCTTACACATAAATCAAACTATGCAACACAAAATATGTACAGCTCTTTAAAACACGTTACTTCAAATGCCTTCTGTGGCATTTAACTATTTTCGAGGCACCCATTATTATACTGGTTTCATCTTTACGTTTTCCACTATGTATAATAAGAAGGAAAAACATTCATGTCGAGATTTTATAGGAAATATACGTTTTGAGGCCCTGAACCGAACAGCATAACTGCAACTATGCTATTTAATAAACTAATTTCATCTAGTAAAGTTAAAGAAGGTGAAGCTGCTATATTATAAGAGAAAAGAAAAAATCAAAAACGAAAAGTCGATAAATGCTTCTTCCAAGGATAAGACAAGAAAATTTTTGGTCATGTCCTCCACCCTAAACCATCATTTACATGGAACATTTTTATAAAATTTTCATTACATCAAATAAATTTAGCTTTAACGAATTTTATTAAAATAGGTGTTTTTAAACAGTTTCTTGTCGAAGGATATAGATATGGAATTTCAGGGAAATAACTTCCGAAATATTCTTCATTCAAAATCACTTTTGTTTAAGTGGTAAGAGATAGACAATACTTTATGCGATTGAAAACAGAAGTATAGAACAAGATGTGGAAATTGAAACTGGAGTCATCCTGGTCTTTTAAAAAATTAAAGAAGTTAACATGCAAAACGATTACGACTTTGAGGTCTGCACTGACGCTAGCAAGAGCTAACTAGGTGTCGGCTCAGGGATAACATTTGCCAACCAAACTGCTGATATACGACTGCTGCTCGTAAACTTAAGTATAAGCTGGACTCAAATTACTCAAATAATCAGGCTACACAACTAGCCATTATTAAAGCATTAAAAATGATAAAAAAAAATTGAAGGTCCACCAGAACAAATAAATACCGTTTCTTTGCATTGCCAGGAGTTGAGAAATTCCCGTATGTGAAAAGTTTTAAGTATTTTAAAACTGAAACAAATAACAAATAACAAGGAATGTCTCAAAAAGTGTATATAACATAACTTTTGTTCCAATGAGATCTATATAACAGAATGAGCAGGACATCATATTCTATTTTGTGAAGTAAGTTTTTGTCTATTTTTTACGCCTTACTAGTTATGCAAAATCCAGCAAAATTCCTCCAGAATAAAGAGGTCTTCAGAGGCTATTCCCAGAAAATTCAAGATGTGTATTTTATTTGTCGTGTAAATATATTTAATATAACGATATTTTCATCAAAATCGTTAGAGCCATTTTTGAGAAATTAAACATTTTCGAAATTTTTTTCCACATAAAGGGTAGTAGACGCTGAGGGGATTTTCTTCAAAAATCTTCATGTCGCATCCTTGGAAGATATTGAACTTAAATACAAAGTTTGGTATTTAAAGAACTTTTCGTTTTTGAGCTATGCTGTCCATAGACACACACACACGCCGACTTTTTTTCAAAATGTTTTCTTTGGATTCAGGGGGGCCTAAAACATGTATTTCTGTGAAATCTCGGTATCGAATTTTTGGATGGAATGCAATACCTTTTCTATACACTATATACGTAGTACGTGTAGAGAATGTAAAAAGCAGAGCATTAGGGTAGCATGGAACATTTAACAAGAAATTGGGTACAAGAAGCTAAACGTAGTCTTAAATTTATTTCTCGGTTTATTTTGCAATACACTGTAGACTTAAATATGTATGTTGCTTACTCCCATATGACAGTGTAACAAATATGTATACCACATACTTAAACATGTTTTCATGTATAAACCCATTAATTAAAGACGAATTAGTAAGAAATTCAGGGAATAAAATCCACAAGGGCTCGTCCGGGATTTGAACCCGGGACCTCTCGCACCCTAAGCGAGAATCATACCCCTAGACCAACGAGCCGCAATCTATAATTTGCCACGCTACTTAATTATTGTGTTAAGCTTAATGCGCATCAGTCGTGGCTGGAACAGGAAATGCGATGAAGTTGCAATTCCACTCTGTTCACATGGTGGGGTGTAACATACGAGCAGACCTAGGAAGTTTCTACCGTTCGTCGTTCAGAATACAGGTTGCGACCGGTCATCTCGCCACATCAAAACAAATCATACATAAGAACGAACCTGTTTTAAAGTAAACAGTATGTTTCCAGAGAACAAAAATTACTTGAGAGACATTCCTTAATGCACACCTATTTAGATCATTAATTATGTACAACATATAAACTGTTAATGTATTCTGGCTGGCTCTGACTTATTTCCTTCTTTACATATGTACATTACGAAAACACACAAGAAATTATAACACGGATTGTAGTATTTACTGATCAAATTTTCTTAAATATATTAAGACTCTTACTAGGTAAAAACCAAAGCAGGAATTAAACTAAATCTTTACTCAACTGCAGTTGTATTATTGAAAACAATAATGTACTTCTGAAGCTTTTCAAATGAAAAATTCATTCTACGTTCCGATAAACAAGATTTGTAGTGCAAAAAAGTGCATTCCACTCGTATGATATGATCGGGACATATTTGAAATATGTTATCAGTTCCTTATGAGCATCACCAAGCAAATAGCATTTATTGGGATCTAAAATTGCGGCTTGTGTATATGTGTGCATGTTTGTGTATGCGTGTATGTGTGTAGGTAGGTAGGTCATACTAAACTCTGCATTATTTTCAACTACACTTTTCATTTTCATCTTCATTTCAGGTAGGATGCTCGTGGTTTGCTAAATCCGTCTTGACAGATGTTCCACATGCCGCACGGCTCCATACCTCTGGATTGTAACCGTGTGTCAGTTGAGTGTAGTGCAATCACTAATATATTACTCTGAAGTTGTTCTGTTACTAGACCTTTGACAGCTTGTATTCTAGAACTTCTGTCGGAACAGTACACAGCTAGAAAACTTACCATAGTTGTAAAACAAATCAGTTTTGCTCACATTTGAGCAGAACAAAGATATTATTCTAGCACCTTCCTTGCTACCGACGTGGTTCTGCGTTATGCAGTAATAGCTGTTTTGCGGTAATGGGTTGCACTCTACGCGGACCTTTGTTCATACATGTAGCGCCGTATGATATTGCCAAGTCTGGCTGCTCTTACCCTGCATGATGAAATTGGTACGAACTTCCTAGCTCTGCATAAGAGATAGGAAACAAATGACCACTTCCAATTTGAGAAAAATGTATGACATAAATTGTGTGTTTTTTACAATATTATGTGTAGTAGATTTTATTCATCGTTTATTGCATTACCGGTTATGCAAAAGTCCTCCAGAATGAAGAGGCTATAAAAACTATTCTCAGAAAATTTAAGATACGCCTTTTATTTGTCGAAAAATATCTTAAACCTATATGATTTTAATCAAAATTGTTTGAGCCATTTTTGGGAAAATCAATATTTTTGCAAAATATTCCATGTAGACAGTAGTTTTAGATGGGGAATTTTCTTGAAAATCTTCGAGTCGCATCTTTGAAGGTGCTGAATTTAAACACCAAAATTGGTATTTAACGGACTTATCATTTCTGAGTTATGGTGTTTACACACACACACAAATGCGGGCGCGGACCTTTTTCTGCAAATGTTTTTTTTTTTTTTGGACTACAGTAGTCCCTAAAACGCGTGACATCGCGGTATCGAATGAGAATGATCTTGCGGATTTATCCGTGCGATATAACAGGTATAGTAAAGTAGCAATCGTTTTTGTACATATGTATGCTGAGAAATGGTTGTCTCCCGTACTGCTGTCAGCGCCGGTCGGTGATGCTACCTGGGTTCACCCATCCACTCTTTCTTGCACAACATCCACTGGGTATTCCGGATTGGGATTGGAGGATGTGGGACGAGAATCTACGGTCTGTGCCATAATCATCCTTAGTGCCCTGTTCTGCGCAACCTGCAGTCTGCAGATGTTGAAATGAGCCACCGAGCCCCAGACCTCGCAGCCGTACAGCAACAGAGGCAGGATGGTCGCACGATACAACCATAGTTTCAGGTGTATAGGAGGCATTGTGGAGCAGAATACGGGATACAACTGCCGTGTGGCAGCGTGGTCCGGTCCGACTTTTTCTCTGACATGTGGAGTGAATGTGAGGCCGCGGTCAAGGAGGACTCCAAGGTATTTGGCAGAGCAAACCCAGGGGATTCTTTTCTGCCGCAATCTCAGAGATCTCTCCAGCCGCCAACAGTAGAGCAGAGTTCTTCTGAGGGCTGATCACCATCCTCCACTTTTCACTCCACTTGCAATGGCCTGCAGCGGGCTGTGAAGAGGAGGAAACAGCAGCGAACATTCTTGTTTCGTGTCAATATGAGGACATCGTCGGCATACTGACAATAACAGTATCGGATTCTGTGGGAAAGTCAGACATGTAGGCGGCAAAGAGTAACGGCGGCAGCACACTGCCTTCGGGCACTCCAGCCATATGGGTTTAACTCAGGACAGCCTCCCATCATCCCGCACCCGGAATGTGCGGTCCCTAAGGAAGCTGCCCACCAGATGAAGATTAGATGAGGGAGTTCTGTATCCTTGAATTTGTACAATAATCCCTGGCGCCACGCGGTAGCGAAGGCCTTCTCCACATCCAAGAGTACCGCGACTGTTTTGAAGTTTTCCTGAAAGCCAACGACAGGCTCCTCAGCCAGTCGCAGTAGCTGCAAGTTTGTGGAGTGCCCACGGTGAAAACCGAACTGATATTCCGGGAGGGGGTGCCTTTCCTTCTTAAGAGAGGGCTCAAAGACTTTTGAGATGACCGGGGGCAGATTGGTGGATCTGATTTTTCCGTTAGGATGATGCCTATTGTATATAACGCCCCCCCCCCCCGCGCTTATACAAGGGCGGAAGTCGATACGCCGCTTACACGCATCAACCCCATTGGGGGATGACTACCGAAGAACTTGGTGGGGGTGACAGCTACTATTAAATGTTTATTGTAAGTGTTGTGAAAAATGTTCAACATTTCCCATAAAAGAAATGGCAAAATTAACTTCTGAGTTCATCGGTTTCGGCTATAAGTAAAAACAGTTCTCGCAAAGAGAAACCTAAAAACGAATAAAGTTGTTACACTCGGGAAAACAATGTGTAATAATATGACGATGTGCAATACGTGATGCAATAATGTGACGATTTTTGAATGATGCAATTCGCATAATAGTGCACAATTTCTTTTTTTAAAAAATGAGCAATCAACAGTTGCATGTAATAAAAGAAGAAGAAGCGTTCTTTGAGAAGATGTATAGTTTAATGACACCGTTCTTGATAATCAACCAAATATCTCAGACGACGAATCTGACCTGGAGGGGATAGAGTCGCTTCCAGAGAGCGAATAAATATAAGTTATAGCATATGTGCTATTTTTTTCACTTGTGATTTTTAGAGTTAATTATTGATTTACAACCATTTATTTTGTTATGACTATCGATATTATCACTATGATACCTAACAGAACATTTTAGTTACCCTTTATATTATCGGAATAAGGCTTTGTTCGTTTTACTTTATAATATGTCGTTTTTACGCGTCACGTGGTCGTGAAAATATAACAGGATTTCTGGCGCGAAAGGTAGAAGGATACATTATAATGGTGCTCTGGTCTCCTGAGTTTAATTTTGGCCAGGATCAATTTAAGGCTGAATAGATAATAAGCTCCTGACTTCTAAGCTCTCCAGGTTGCTACCGGAGGACATTAAGGCATCACCGCCCAGTGGGTTTTGGGGACCGCCACCCTGCCGAGTGCATCCCAATTCAAACAGCTCCCTTTTGGAAGGGACTCAGATGCTCGGCCCAGCGTACTTTTAGAAACGTCACGGGACCCGAAGCGCTCGTACCGAAGCACTGGCGAGGTTGGGAACTCCCCCTCTTCGGGAGATGCAAGCGGACAGTAGGCCAGAGAGACGTAATCACTGAGAGTGAAACTGTCATCGTTAATCTTACGTCAATTTTCTGAAATGGGCTAAGCTAAAAAAAAGTTAGATATCAGAGTAATAATTTACTATTAAGGACGAGGGTTAAGATTTGACAAGGACGGGACCACCAGGACACTGGGGCGGAGCAGCGGACGAGGACCTTTGTGGTCCTTTGCCACTTACGTGCTCCCAGGATGAGGGAAGGAACCGGAAGACGTTCAGATTTGAATGAGGACTTTCGCAAGCATGGATGGGATCCGTAACGGCTACCGTTGAAACATCTCCGACGCCGTTGTAGGCCCTGCTTACGGGTCCCGAGCCCCCCTCCCCAGTAGACCTCTAGAGAGAGCTCCTAATCCGAAAGTGTGTTCCGAGTTTTCGGACAACGCCAGGAGACAACTACCGATCACAGTCGTCAGTTCCTTCAACCCTAAAAGAAAGAACGAACCCGCGGGTGCTTCAATCTGGAAACAGTAGGCACTCCGCCATTGCTGAGCCGTCGCTCTTGGTTCTAGCCGCCCGGTATATCATCACATCCCATCCCACTCTTCCGGGGGCGCTCCCTCATAAGGCGTAGGTACAATAACCTCGGTTCGATGCACAGTCCCCTTTGACCCTATCTCACTGGATAGTCTGAGTATCGATCGTCAGGGTATACCAGCTAACCTAGAAAGTGTTGAGGGAAGAATGTTAAGTTTACTCCTACAAATATTGTTAAAAATTGAGATTTTAATCAATTAGGTTTAAGAGATAATCCTGTGAGTAGTGGATACCAATGTACAAATCCGGCCATAACAGTTAACCTGCATAGAAACAAACTATATGTTCATATGCGTACAACACAAATTTACAAAGTGTATCAAGACAAAATGAATAATATTCTACTTTGGAACGTTTACCCTGTTTGTTCGATTGTGATAACTCTATTCATTATAAGATGTTATCTATTCAGGGCAGCAGCACTGAAACCAAACTTTGTTCTCAGTATATTCTTCTCACTCTTCCTGCTCTTCTTCTTCTTCGTTGGTTGGGTGGATACACAACTTTGCTTTACTTGAATGGAAGTTACTTTTCACTATTATACCACACACCACTAACATTTCTTCATTCGATATTTTGACGGAAGAACTGTGAAAGGAACCGATATAAAAAAGCCACGGGCTCGTCCGGGATTTGAACCCGGGACCTCTCGCACCCGAAGCGAGAATCATACCCCTAGACCAACGAGCCAGCTGGTCAAGTTCCTCCCACTCCGAGAAGTAGTCTCTCTCGCTCTCTCGCTCTTGCTCTGTCTCTCTCTCTCTCTCTCTCTCTCTCTCTCTCTCTCTCTCTCTCTCTCTCAGAAGTTAATACAATAGGACCATTCTAGGAAAGATATATGTACCTCTATTTTTTAAGATCGGGATATTTAATCATTGAAGATATTTGAAAAATTGTTGATTTTAAAAGAAAGTGTATAACATTCATATATAATTCAAGAACAATCCTTCATCTGAATATTCTAAAATAGGTTCATGAAAGATGTGAAATGAAACAAATTCATGATTTGAAAACATCAGTTTTTACATTTAAACTGCAGACTTTATTTCTTATTGCAGAAGACACTTATTTTAGCCAAAATTTGACCTAACTTTTTTTTTTTAACCATAACAGCCAGAACATGCAGCAAAACATTTAGAGCCTAACATAAATTTTGTGACATTCTTTTAACGTTAAATCACAGTAAACGTAGTCAAATAAACCAAGTGCGGAGAAATGGTATTAGAAGTGATTCTAAGAGTCACTGGTATAAACATTTAAATACGCTATTAAAAGTATTTATTAGAAAGAAAATAATTCCTAGCGTGCTAGTGTTCTAAAATTTGACCACAAGTAGATTGAAAACCACAAATTATTATTTTATAATAACTGATATTGATTTACAGCAAATAGCAATGCTATTGAGGGATGTAATATTATTACTGTGTGTAATTTTAAGTAGATAAAGTTTCTAAGGTGTATTCTTTGAAGACAAAATTAGCACTAGCGATTTCTAAAATTATAACTTTTCTCCAATTTCATAACAACGTTAAAACATGTTTTCATAAATTCCAGGGAGAAACACAATCAAGCATGACTTAAAAATTTTAAGGGCTCGTCCGGGATTTGAACCCGGGACCTCTCGCACCCAAAGCGAGAATCATACCCCTAGACCAACGAGCCAAACGAAATGTTGCCATTATACTCAGTAACACGTTGCATCCACATTTAAGAAAGTGTGCTGCATGACAGTGTTGGATACTGTGTAGCGCAAACCTCTGGTTAAAATATCTAATGTGTTCATTAATAATACTCCTCCAATTCTTCAACTCTTACGAAGCTTGATTATTTTATTTACTTAATGCTAATCGAGATAAACATTTTCAAGATTATTTTTTTACATATTTCCCGGTAGCACAAGGGAAATAAGGAAATACAGTTAACCTTAAAAGATAATCAAATCTATAAGAATAGGTTGCTGTGCAATGATTATGACATTCCGTTCTTTTCGCAGGACTATGAGGAAAAGTAATCAAAACGTATAACCATTTTACAGTAGAAATGGCTTGAAATGTTTGACACTTCAAATGAATAATAAAGAATATCTAGAAAATACCAAATAATTTATTATTTCACATACAATGTGTGATTTAACGATAAATAAATTGGTGTGTACCAAGTCTGTTGCATATGTTTAGAAATCTGAAGAAAATTAATTCAGAATAAAAATGACTTAAGAGTCTGTCGAAGCAATTAAGCACGCTTTGTCAATATCTTATTCATATGGAATTGTAAGCACAATTGTCAAAGTTTATGTTAAAGTACAGAGAAATTAAATAAATTTAAATCTAAAGAACGAAGTCATGGATAAACAGCAAATGGAATGCAGCATTCTTCCAAATTTTAAAAGTGACTCAAACAGAAAATTCCAGTAAAAGCAGAAGTAACGTCGTTGATATCTGGACTTTGAATTTTAAAATCGGAACTCCACCATTTTGAGGTAGTTGAAAACTCCCAACTTGGTCTCTTAAACTGTAGAGCACTTCATTTACGAATGTAGAACACCTAAAAAGAAAAGGAATATTAAAAGGAATATTGTGCGCAACCAAATAATAATTAACCAAGGAGAAACTTAGCATTAAACTATAATTGACTGCCAAATGCATATTTAAAAGACGAAAACAATTTGGAATGCAATTTAATAAAATCATCATGCTCAATATGTTAATTTTGCATATGGTAACGACATGGCAATTCAAGATACCTAAAATAAATATGAAATAAATATTAATTCAAAACTACAGTCTAAAATGTACAATGGTGAATACAAAAGTTATGGAATTTTGTAACTTATAAAATAATTAAAAAATAAACTGAATAAGTCTGAATTATCTCTGGAATAATAGCAAATACTTTGAACAAAACCAAGAGAAACGAATTTAAAATTTCACAACACAACGGCAGTTTCTGTTTTACTGCATATTTCGAAGACATAGACTATAAAAAATCGGACATGTTCCATTCACGTGACTTTCTACGTCTCTTTAACAAGTTATTGTTATAAAGCTTGAGCTTCTATTTACTTCATTCTAATCGAGATAAATATTAGCAGAAATGCCTTCTTGTAAACAGAAAGGAAATTAGGAAATACACTAGGCTTAACGATATAAAAAGTTGGTTGCCATATGGACGAAATCCATTTCTATGCATTACCTAGAGTTCACAAATTCCCGTATGTGAAAAATTTTAAGTATTTTAAAACTGAAACAAATAAGAAGCAATATCTCAAAAATGGTCAGCTCTACGAAAAAAATGTATGTGACATAAATTGTGTGTTTTAACGAGATCTACATTTCTATGTATTACAGTTTTTGTCTATCTCTTACGGTTTGCTAGTTATACAAATTCCAGCAAAATTCATCCAGAATAAAGAGGTCTTCAGAGGCAATTCCCAGAAAATTCAAGATATACATTTTATTTGCCTGGCGAATGTCTTTAATACACGGTATTTTATTCAAAATCGTTAGTGTCATTTTTGACAAAATCAAAATATTCGAAAAACGTTCCATATAAAGGCTAGTTTGGGGTGGGTCAACATTACGGCAAAAGAACCTCAAGCCTTATAGAGAGGCCTCTGAGCAAAATTAAGCGGTCTTTCATGCCCAATTTAGAATGGGACGCAGAGAACTACAGTAGTTAAAAAGTCCATAAATAATAACACGCCACTTCCATTTCCTCTTATTTGCCTTGAAGGTGTTTATTGACAGCAACTTAACTGTCGCTTCGCACTGTTGTATTTAATCTTAATTGCTCTTTCAACTCCTTCGGTTTACATTAAAAACTAGTCACACATAGTGACTGAGAAAAAAACTTCAAGACTCGTCTGGGATTTGAATCCGAAATCTCTCACACCCAAAATGAGAATCATACCCCCAGACCAACGAGCCAACATCAATACCTTCAGAACAAGATAAAATTACTGAGCAATATAATTTAGCGCATCAATAAATAAAACGAGGACTCGTCCGGGATTTGAACCCGGGACCTCTCGCACCCAAAGCGAGAATCATACCCCTAGACCAACGAGCCGCACGTCGGTACTTTCAGAACAAGATACAATTACTGTGCATTATACTTTAGCGCATCAATAAATAAAACGAGGGCTCGTCCGGGATTTGAACCCGGGACCTCTCGCACCCGAAGCGAGAATCATACCTCTAGACCAACGAGCCGCATGTCAGTACTTTCAGAACAAGATACAATTACTGTGCATTATAATTTAACGCATCGATAAATAAAACGACGGTTCGTCCGGGATTTGAACGAGAGACTTCTCGCACCCAAAGCGAGAATCATACCCCTACATAAACGAGCAGCATGTCAGTACTTTCAGAATAAGATACAATTACTGTACATTATAATTTAGCGCATCAATAAATAAAAGGAGGGTTCGTCCGGGATATGAACCTGCGATCTCTCGCACCCGAAGCGAGAATCATACTCCTAGACCAACGAGCCAACTGTCAGCGCTTTCAGAACAAGATACAATTACTGTGCATTATATTTTAACGCATCAATAAATAAGACTAGCACTCGTCTTCGAACCAAGGACCTCTCGCACTCAAAGCGATAATCATGCCTCTAGACCAGTGTTTCCCAACCTTTTGAAGTTCACGGCACCCTTGGGAATAACATTAAACACTAGGGGCACCCTTCCTTGAATTAAAAGAAAATTAAGCTTAATATGTTAATTAATTGAAATATTATATAATAATAACGTACACCGTAACATAATACAGTTAACTTTACTACAATCACTGAGTAAAAGTACATCAATAAATTTTGTTCGATTAATGATTAATGTGAAACTTATGATTGATGCTTAGAGCACAGATATGTGATGTCGGGTCTTACAGCGGACAGTGAAACACGCAAATCATCCTCAAGGTTATTCAGTCTATTTCTTGCTTTGCATTTTATTGTCACCATAGCAGAGAAGGCTTGCTCGCATAGATAGGATGCTGAAAAGGGCAAAAGTGCGTTAATTGCTTTCTTCATTGAAGCCAAAAACTAGCCACCGACGCCTCACTCTTGGTGAACTTACCTTTGAGTGTGGAATCAGCGCAAAGATCAATAAATTCATCTCGTTCGCAAGCAGTGAAATCTATTTCCTCTGCACTATCTACGAAATCAACTGGTGAGACAACCCAGTCGAGATTCGTAGTGGAAATAGTTGGAAAGTACGCATCTATTGCATCTTGCAATCTTGATAAGTGATCACAAATGCGGTCTTTCAGTTTACCCAGATCTTTATCTCCTGCCACATTAAGAAGAGATGGAAAGTTCGACAAATCTCCTTTTTGAACTGCAGACTTCCAAGAACTAAGTTTTCTTTTAAAACTTTTCATTTTATTGGTTGAGGAGATTATTGTTTCATGTCGACCCTGCATCGAAACATGCAATTCATTCAGCTTATGAAAAATATCTGCCAGATACGACAGTTCAAAACACCAAGAATCACTTAGTAAGAGCTCATGAAATGTGTCTTGATTTTCATCCTTAAAAAAAGTTTTACCTGTTCTTAAAGTTCGAGAAACCGGTTCAATACACGACCCCGCAACAACCACCTTACTTCTGTGTGAAGTAACAAAGAGGTATGAGGTGCATCCGTTGCGCGACATAACTGTTCAAAAATTCTGCACTTTAAAGGTCGAGACTTCATATAGTTCACCATTTTCACAACTTGGTTAAACACTTCAGCAAAATCTTCATTACACGCTTTCACGGCTAATGCCTCTCTATGCAGAAAACAGTGAGTTATAATAATGGATGGATTTTCATTGAGAGCTCTGGCAGTAAAACCTTTAATTTTCCCAGACATAGATGGTGCACCATCTGTACATATACCACAACAGTCTTTCCATGAAAGATCATGGTAATTGAGATAGGAATTAATAGAAACGAAAATATCATGGCCTGTGGTTGTAGTCTCCAGCGGTCTACAGAACAGAAACTGTTCACTAATATCTTTTTCATCAATATATCTGATAAAACCAAGGAGTTGCGGTTTATCACCAATATCGAGACTCCCATCTACTTGCAAAGCAAATGTTCTATAAGTGTTTATTTTCTCCGTGATTTGTTCGTTGATATTGCATGACATTTCAGATATATATTCGGCTGATTGTGTTGTTGGACAGAGGAACCTTCGAAATTTGATTAGCTGCTCCTTCGCCAAGTATTGTTGAAACTATAACTTGACATGCAGGGCCAATGATTTCCTCTCCAAGAGTATGAGGTTTCTTTTTTTTTTTTAGCTATCAGTTCTACTACTTTAAATGAGGCTTCAAGAGCAGTATCACCTATGGTCATTCTCTTTACCATTCGCACAGCTGTTTTCTTCTCCCCTTCTAGTATATGTGAAAAATACATTACAATTTTCTGTGACACACTAGGATGCTTTGTTGTAAGATGCCGCTTCAGTTTGCTAGGTACCATGGCCTCGTTGCTAAGTGTTTCGCCACAAACTAAACACACAGGGATAGGGTTTACCTCCACTTAAATCCATACGCTAAGTAACTGTTCTGGTATGTTCTTTTCTTTCGTTTGTCTTCTTTATGTAGTGAATTCGACGGTACGGGAGAAACTGTAAGAATTGGCTTCTTAAAGCAAGCAGTAGGAGCCGACTCTTCACTTTCACTGTCCTGACGTTTACGCTTAACAATGAACTTATCCATAGCTAAACACTGTGAATCAACGCGAGGAAGACAACTAAAACCGCCAAGCGGCGTACACTTTTATATATTCATCTGTCGAAGTCTCGGGAATGTTCGTGAGGAAGCGAGTAGTCTCGGGTATGTTTGGGAGAGTATGGCTGTAATGTATCTGTGGGATACTAGTATAACTGAATTATTGAAATGAATCGACCACTATCACCATCTGCCGTGCATGAGATAATTGATTTGACTTATTTTATTTCAAGACCTTATAAGACTTAATGCTTCAGTAGAAGATATTTTTTTTTGTTCATCTCAATATCTCGCGGCACCCCTTAGCCAATCACATGGCACCCTAGGGTGCTGGGGCACACCGGTTGGGAACCGTTGCTCTAGACTAACGAGCTGATATCAGTGATTTCAGAACATGATACAAATACAATTACTGTACATCATTACACTTTAGCGCATCAATAAATAAAACGAAGGCTGCACCGGGATTTGAACCCGGGATATCTCGCAGTCACAGCGAGAATCATACCCCTAGACCAACTAGCCGATGCCATTGCTATCAGGACATGAGACAATTAATGTGCATTATACTTTAGCGTATTGCTAAATAAAAAGAGGGCTTGTCGGAGACTTGAACCCAGGACCTCTCACGCCCAAAGCGAGAATCATACCCCTATACTAACGAGCCGACTTCAAGGTTTTGAGAACATGATACAATTACTGTGCATTATACTTTAGCACATCAATAAATAAAACTAGTGCTACTTCGGGATTTGAGCCCGGAACTTTTCGCATCCTAAAGCGAGAATCGTAGCACTAGAACAACGAGTCGACATCAGAGCTTTAAGAACATGAGACAATTACCGTGTATTATACTTTAGCGCAACACTAAATAAAAAGAGTGCTCGTCCGGGATTTGAACCCAGTACCTTTCTCACCTAAAGCGAGAATCACAGCCCTATACCAACAATACAACCTTGAAGTAGAATGTGTATTGAACTGAAGATAACTGACACTAATTGCGTTTGGATAGCGGAGTGACCATGTTATGCTATTTTTACGCTACAATTTTGTTTCTGCAAATCTTTCTCTGCCCGTTTATTGCCTTTACACAACAACTATATGAATTTATCACTTCTCTTTCCTTAACATTTATGCTGTATGACTCCCCCTTCCTTTCAAATTAATAATTCTGAAAACAACCGTGTAGTATTTACTGGTCGAAGGAAGTGAATTAGTGAAACAAGAAATTGAATTTCATGCCTTGTTTGTCACTTGAGGCAAACACATGAAGGTTTATGAAATTAATGGTCCGCGTTTTGTGGAGTTTATACTGTTAAGGTAAATCAGCAATTAAACTACTGATTTTCATATTGAGATTCGCGACATCGAGGAATGCTATGAGTTTGGATACTTTTAAAAATATTCAATACTAGTAAAATAGCAGCTCGTTGATCTAGGGTTATGATCTCGCTTAAGGTGCGAGAAGTCCTGGGCGAGTTTTCATTTAAATTTTAACTATACCAACATCGACATAAACATGTATCAATTCGGAAAACAGTTATCAAAAATCGTGGTTAATTTACATGTTTACTGAATATGTTGCAATATTAGAGCTGAATGTTAGTAACCCCTTCAAACTTAAGAAAAGTGTAACTATTACAAAATTGACGCAATAACAAGGAATGTTCGGAAATGGTTAACCTCACAGAATATTTATGTTAATACATTGTGTGTTTTAACATCTCCATTTTTGTGTAGGGAAATTTTGTGAATTTCTTACAGTGTACCAGTTATGCAAAATTCATCCGCAATGAAAATGATATTGTTGAATTCAAGTGACTTGTAAGCATATGAAATCTCAACATCGAATTTTAAGAGAGATAATTTCTATTAACATTATATTATTACAATTATTGACCTCCTTTCTAAATACTTATTTTAATAGTTGTTACAAACGATATATACGATACATACCACTTCATACTAAGTGAGAATTGATTATTGTTATGAAAAATCGTTTCACTTCTTTTTAAATTACGAATACATAAAATTTTTATGTCTCTGGTGAGAAGGGAACAGAGCATATGTCCACTAAGTAGTTTCTTGAGCAACTCATACAAAATTGTAGACATTTATCTCCACTAAATTGTTTAATCATGAGCTTCTATCCTCGAATATTAAATGAAATAAGAGGTTCATTCTGTGTTCACTGCCGAGATGTTTCAGCTTTGTCATTCTTGCTAATGATTTTTAATTTTATCTAACTTTCGTTTATTATTCTCTCCGTTTATTGGCGGAGCAGGCTCACAATTAAAAAAATTGTAGGGCTCGTGCGGGATTTGAACGCGGGACCTCTCGCACCCAAAGCGAGAATCATACCCCTAGACCAACAAGCGTACTGTAGTGTTTTGAGAACATGATACAACTATTGTGTATTATACTTTAGTGCATCTATAAATAAAATTAGGGCTTGTCCGGGATTTGAACCCGGGACCTCTCGCACCCAAAGCGAGAATCATACCCCTAGACCAACAAGCCGACTGTAGTGTTTTGAGAACATGATACAACTACTGTGCATTATACTTTAGCATATCAATAAATAAAGATAGGGCTCGTCCGAGATTTGAACCCGGGACCTCTCGCACCCTAAGCGAGAATCATAAACCTAGACCAACGGTTCCCAACCGGTGTGCCCCGGCACCCTAGGGTGCCGTGTGATTAGCTAAGGGGTGCCGCGAGATATTCAGATAAACACAAAAAAAAATACCTTCTACTGAAGCCTTAAGTCTTGTAAGGTCTTGAAATAAAAAAGTCAAATCAATTACTCTCATGCACGGCAGATGGTGATAGTAGTCGATTCATTTCAATAATTCAGTTATACTAGTATCCCACAGATGGCACTACAGCTATACCCTGCCGAACATTCCCGAGACTACTCGCTTCCTCACGAACATTCCCGAGACTTCGACAATATATAAAAGTGTACGCCGCTTGGCTTCCTCGCGTTGATTCAAAGTGTTTAGCTATGGATAACTTCATTGTTAAAAGTAAACGCCAGGACAGTGAAAGTGAACAGTCGGCTCCTACTGCTTGCTTTAAGCCAAATCTTACAGTTTCTCCCGGACCGTCGAATTCACCACATAAAGAAGACAAACGAAAGAAAAGAACATACCAGGACAGTTACTTAGCGTATGGATTTAAGTGGAATAACAACGAGAAAAACCCTATCCCTGTGTGTTTAGTTTGTGGCGAAACACTAAGCAAACTGAAGCGGCATCTTACAACAAAGCATCCTAGTGTGTCACAGAAAAGTGTAATGTATTTTTCACATATACTAGAAGGGGAGAAGAAAACAGCTGTGCGAATGGTAAAGAGAATGACCATAGGTGATACTGCTCTTGAAGCCTCATTTAAAGTAGTAGAACTGATAGCTAAAAAAAAAAGAAACCTCATACTCTTGGAGAGGAAATCATTGGCCCTGCATGTCAAGTTATAGTTTCAACAATACTTGACGAAGGAGCAGCTAATCAAATTTCGAAAGTTCCTCTGTCCAACAACACAATCAGCCGCAGGATATCTGAAATGTCATGCAATATCAACGAACAAGTCACGGAGAAAATAAAAACTTATAGAACATTTGCTTTGCAAGTGGATGAGAGTCTCGATATTGGTGACAAACCGCAACTCCTTGGTTTTATCAGATATATTGATGAAAAGATATTAGTGAACAGTTTCTGTTCTGTAGACCGCTGGAGACTACAACCACAGGCCATGATATTTTCGTTTCTATTAATTCCTATCTCAATGACCATGATCATTCATGGAAAGACTGTTGTGGTATATGTACAGATGGTGCACCATCTATGTCAGGGAAAATTAAAGGTTTTACTGCCAGAGCTCTCAATGAAAATCCATCCATTATTATAACTCACTGTTTTCTGCATAGAGAGGCATTAGCCGTGAAAGCGTGTAATGAAGATTTTGCTGAAGTGTTTAACCAAGTTGTGAAAATGGTGAACTATATGAAGTCTCGACCTTTAAAGAGCAGAATTTTTGAACAGTTATGTCGCGCAACGGATGCACCTCATACCTCTTTGTTACTTTACACAGAAGTAAGGTGGTTGTCGCGGGGTCGTGTATTGAACCGGTTTCTCGAACTTTAAGAACAGGTAAAACTTTTTTTAAGGATGAAAATCAAGACACATTTCATGAGCTCTTACTAAGTGATTCTAGGTGTTTTGATCTGTCGTATCTGGCAGATATTTTTCATAAGCTGAATGAACTGAATGTTTCGATGCAGGGTCGACATGAAACAATAATCTCCTCAACCAATAAAATGAAAGGTTTTAAAAGAAAACTAAGTTCTTGGAAGTCTGCAGCTCAAAAAGGAGATTTGTCGAACTTTCCATCTCTTCTTAATGTAGCAGGAGATAAAGATCTGGGTAAGCTGAAAGACCGCATTTGTGATCACTTATCAAGATTGCAAGATGCAATAGATGCGTACCTTCCAACTATTTCCACTACGAATCTCGACTGGGTTGTCTCACCATTTGATTTCGTAGATAGTGCAGAGGAAATAGATTTCACTGCTTGCGAACGAGATGAATTTATTGATGTTTGCGCTGATTCCACACTCAAAGGTAAGTTCACCGAGAGCGAGGCGTCAGTGGCTAGTTTTTGGCTTCAACGGAGAGAGGAGTACCCTAACCTAATGAAGAAAGCAATTAGCACACTTTTGCCCTTTTCCACATCCTATCTATGCGAGCAAGCCTTCTCTGCTATGGTGACAAAATGCAAAGCAAGAAATAGACTGAATAACCTTGAGAATGATTTGTGTGTTTCACTGTCAACTGTAAGACACGACATCACATATTTGTGCTCTAAGCATCAATCACAAGTTTCACATTAATCATTAATCGAACAAAATTTATTGATGTATTTTTACTCAGTGATTGTAGTAAAGTTTACTGTATTATGTTATGGTGTGCGTTATTATTATATAATATTTCAATAAATTAACATATTAAGCTTAATTTTCTTTTAATTCAAGGAAGGGTGCCCCTAATGTTTAATGTTATTCCCAAGGGTGCCGTGAACTTCAAAAGGCTGGGAAACACTGCCCTAGACCAACGAGCCATTGATATGCTCGTTATGTGACTTTACTGTTCTAATTACATTTGGAGGTAGCGTGACTTTCCGGAAGTATTGCGTGTTCAGCAACTGCTGATTCAACTACTGCAATTATATTGTATGCGAAAATCGTGCCTGTTCGTTAACCACCAAACCTTTAGCTTTTATTACCTTTGTAACAATGTTTCTGCACCATGTTTTACACCCGAATCCCTCGAAAGACTGAAGGAAGGCAGAGATTGAATCTCGTAATCCTCCTACAAATAATATGTACATTACAACGTACAAGTCAGCGTTCTTGTCAAGTGCCATTCTTTATAACAATAGTGTTGTATAAAGCTTTGATTGTTTACAATTTGAAATTATTGCAACTTTAGATACTCACATTGACATCTGGATTCAATGCACAGCTAATTTCAAAATAATTCAAATATGGAATTAATACTTTTCTTTCCATCTTATCATTCCTCAACGCAACTATAATTTGTTACCTAATACTTAATTTTAATTGCTTAGAAAAATCCTCAGAATAAGACTATTATAATAAAGGAAAGAGAAGTACCAAGAAAAGATATGTGTTGCATTCTCCATTCACTTTTCTACCAACTACACAAAATCTACTTTTTTTCAAATTATTTTTATTATACATGGTTCGTGACGAATGAAGCTTAGTCCTAACAGGAAAGACTTTCAATACTCATTTACATTTGTTGCCTCGTAGGTATTAGAAGAATACATTGCACTGTGGCTTTAGTAAAATCTGTCAAAGACTGTCGCTATGTGAGGATTTGAAACTCTGTTTTCTTTGCATATGTAAAAGGAAGAAAGAAATAAATATAATTTGCAGTTGAGAAAACTATAAGTTATTTGAAAATTGAAATATAAGCGAAGAATACTTCGGAAATAATTAATGCTAGAAATAATTTTATTTTACATAATATTGTGTGGTTTTTTGTGTATGATATTTTGTTTATCTTTAAGTTTTTTTTATTAGACAAAAGTCATCCAGAATAAAGAGTATTTCACATATTTTTTTTTTCAGAACATTCAAGATGTACATTTTATTTATTATGAAAATAGCTTGAAAATATGATATTTTAATTAAAACCGTTAGAGCCAGTTTGTGAAATTATAAAAGTATGTTTCTTGTAATACGTAGTTTGAGATCGGAGATTTCGTTCTTAGTGTTCTTGTGAATCCTTGAAAGATTTGAACTTTAATACCAAATTTTGTTTTTAACGGAAATTTCCTTTTTTAATTCCGCTGTTTACAGTGGAATTTATTGTTTTGACTTTATTTATTATATTATATTATTATATGATTATAATAAATAGATAATTATTTAGAGTTATACCTACCTGCCTTCCTGTCCACTCTCCCAACTACCGAGAGTTGAGAAGAAGAGAATGAAGCAATTATTTTCCACTCTGGTTTCAAATCTATTTTAATTCTCTAAAATCTGCTTTACATTACATGAAGTTATGTTTAAGGCTATGTAACTGCACAAATTAGTTTGAGTTACTGGTTAGCGGAAGAGGAGATCCAGAGTTATTAGCCAACCATCTACTCACCTTACTTCCTATCTAGCCGCCCACACATTTACCTGCCTATCTGTCTACATATGGACCTTTTCCACATGACTTGCTCTACCTTCTACCGGTTATTAGTATGAAAGTTTGAACTAACTTTATTTTTATCGCCCCAATTACATGAGGAGATTTTGAGGTTTGGTGTGCCGGAAAGGTACATCGACAAGTTTTCAGGAAACATTAATTAATCTTAATAGGACCTCTGCGGAAATGGCAGTAAATTCTACCTCAGTGGAAATGTAACTCAACGGATCTATTAATACTCTATGGTTATCACTGCAATAAACCTTAAATGTATATATAACTGCCCCGGCGAACTTTCTTCCGCCTTAGAAGCAATAAATGAACAGATTTTTTATTTTATTAAGTTCAATTTTTTATTAGGATAATAAATATAAATACAAAAAATCAAGTATTTTAATGATTATTTATTGGCCGTGTATTTTGGTGCATGGGTTGCATTCTTCAGTGAAGTATCTTGTGATAGACGACATTTCTTGATTTATTATCAGGCGCAAGAACAAATAACGCAGATGGTCTTCCGACCCGTGAACATGCCACATATAATTGATCTTGGGAAAAACATGGATTTTCTAGATTCAGACCACAAATTTTCAAGGATTGTCCTTGTGATTTGTTAATGGTCATTGCGAATGCAACACGGATCGGAAATTGAAGTCGTTTACACTCAAATGGCCAATTAGTTGGGATCATCGGGATCCTTGGAATGAGAAATTCCTCACCTTCGAATTTTCCTTTGAGTATCGTTGCGTAAATCACATTGTTCATCAATTTACTTACCACCAAACGCGTTCCGTTGCACAGTTTTGGTTGGTTTATGTTTCGAAGCATGATTACTACGGAGTCACCTTTAGTCGTAAATTGTGCGGTGGTAAGCGAGGCACATCCAAGGAGTTTAAACATTTAATTGGATTTAATTTCATTCGCAATGTTTCGAATCCTAGTTGTATTACGGCTTTGCTGGGAAAGATTCGCGGCATTGTTAATGATAATATCGGCATAATAAGCCACGGAATATTGAGTAATACAGTAGAGATCACCAGCTAAATGCGCCGTAAATTTCCGGGCTGATGACGTCAGCGGTCGCTGGTTGTTCTCTTTACAATGACAGTGTTTATGAGGATTGTTCAAACTTCTTGTGAGTGTTGTACGTGATGGATTCAGTTATGTAGAAGGGATGATCGTTTCTCTCCAGATAATTCCCGCATTTGTTCCTTACTTTTTGACGAAGAAGATAAGAACGAGATTTAAAAGCGGAGCTTCTCAAACTGGTTCCTAAAAATATAAACACGTATTGCTGTACCACATTTAAATTTAAAGTTGTCTAATGGCGTATCAGAAAGTCCTAAGAAAAGAAGACAAAACGGCTTCTAAATAGAGATGCAAAACAATAGTAAATGCTGTGTTAGAAAAAACAAACAACAATCCTGAAGTAAATATAGTAAATATCTCCGAAAATCCTGTTTCGTTTCCTCGTCATTTAACACAGCACCTACAAATATAGCGGGCATTAAATCTGAAGTTTAAGCACTTAGAAGTCAGAATTTAAGATTAGAGAAGAAAGTAACACGTTTAGAAAATGAATTGCAAAATACACAATCCGAAATGTATAAGTTCAGATTGGTTGACCGTGCATTCCAGCAAACGTTCTCATTTTGCCAGCAGCAAAAGTAAACATGAGTCTATTTACAGGTAGATATAAAAATTGGGAATCTGATGACATTTCAAAGGAAATCATTTTGAGATGCATGTCTAAGAAGGCATATGGTTACGTGAGACAACGCCTTAAATATTCTCTACCAAGTTCTATAACCATCAAAAGACGCTTGGCCCAATTCATCATATCACAGGAATCATTAAATTAAATGTGTACTACAAAAAGCAAGTTGCGACATTCCTCACGAAATTATCCAGAAACCATTTATTGGTCGAAGGATTTGCTTTACATAATGGCAAGAAAGTCACAAAAGAGGTTTCTGAAAAGCACTTTTACGTTAAAAAATGCTATAACTTACATCATTTTTTCATGTTACTTACAGGCACTGAAATCCAAAACGTTCGTCCTGCCATTTATTAGGCTGAAAATAAACGGAAAATACCATGAAACAAACGCACTAATTTGGCGAGAAATAAAATGAGAAAAATGTGCTACAACTGAATAAATAATTGCATATGTACAATGCAGCGGAGATTTCGATGCGTTGTTAGTGGTGCACGTTATGTGCCATATGCGGGAGTATTTAGTTTGTTGATTTTACGCCTCCCTTTGGGTGCTTGTGTGCAGCGTAACTAAGTGTCACTTCCAGTCAACTCCACTACACTCACGTACCTGGTACTGAAGCTCTTCTGGGATGAGTTGCCACGGCGTTGCTCAGTCTTGCACGAGCATTGACTTTCCCAGGCGTGGATTTGGCTAGTGGGAGGAGTTGTAAGAGTGGTTTTGTAACTGTTAAGAAAACACTTGTAACCTTTTACTGCTGTTTATTCTAAAGGAGTTTTGAAGACAAGCACCTGGTTATACACTTTTATACTGCTGACTGATGTTCTTTAACATTTACTCACAAGTATTTTCAATTATACTGTTTTAGTTGAGTACATGGCACAATTCACTTTCACCTAATCACGAGCCGACTGTTAAATAGTTTCTTATTATAATAAACTTACTTCGCGAGCTTCTTAACAAACGACCTTGCCTCATACACGGGCGAATTCTTAACATGCGACGACGTCGCCTCTCTCACGGGTGAATTCTTAGCAAAACGACCTCGATGTGCCAAACCTTACTTCTTATATACAAAAAACGGTATCATGGTGACTTCTTTCCGATTGGTTGGAAGGACTGCCAAAATGACACCATTGTTACCCAAAAATCATTGCAAATCTCCCAGAATGCGTCATAATAATCACGTGATACCACGAATATAAAGAAGAAGTCCCCTTGTGTGCTTTAAACTGTGGTTTCCCCTTATACTAAACTCGAACGTGACTTTCACAAAAGAAGCAACTTCTCACCCCTCTATCCAGTCTGGCGTCATGATTCTGAGTAACTTTTAAGTAAACAACTGGTTTCTTGGTTTCTATGCATACAACTTATTAAATATTAACTTTCTTTACATATATATTTAGATAATTAATAAAAATGATTGTTATTATTATTATTACGAGGCTAATTAACGGTCTCATACTGCCCCTATGAAGTATTGGAATTACTGTTCACTGGAATTCTAAACTTCAAACACTCGTGAGTAAAGCCTGTCTATATGTTCATTCATCGTCTTATCTGTGCCAGAGGTTTGTTTGTAAACACTCGGCCTTTCTTTTCTTCACATACAGTATTGTTGTCAGCTATTGTTCTGTTATGCCTTGCATAAATCTGTGAAATAGCTTTGGTGCTTGCCTACTCTTAACCGTAAACTTTTTATATAAGTTTTATATATGTTGTTATGAAAACTCGCTTCAATTGTTTGTAAATAAAAAACACATAAAAAGATATGCCTATGGTGAGAAGGGAACAGACCATCTTATGTCCACTAAGTACTTTCTTGAGCAACTCATACAAAATTATAGACATTTATCTCCACTAAATTGTTTAATTATGCGCGTCTATCCTCGAGTATTAAATGAGATACGAGATTCATTCTTTGTTCACTGCCGAGAAGTTTCAGCTTTGTCATCCTTGCTAATGGTTTTTAATTTAATCTAACTTTCGTTTATTGTTGAAGAAGGCACACAACGTGATTAAAGAGTTAGAGGAATCGTCGGGGATTTGAACCCGGATCTCTCGCACCCTAAGCAAGAATCATACCCCATTGATATCAAAGCAGTGATTGTTATACGTGCGCGAGTGGACAGGTGTTCTGTAGAAAGATGTTTTTTTTTCCGGTGTGTGTTTGTGAACACATTCTGTGTATACACATACGACGACTTCTGGAAATTTCCAGTCACGTGATCAACATGTATCAAAAGAGCAACTAAGCTCAGAGTTTCGGCCTACTGTATAACACAATTTTTAGCGGTTAGGTTCAGTGGCGGCGACATGATACTCCACCCAGGTTGCTGGTTGCTTTCCAGAGTTCAATTCTCACTGGGAATGCATCTCGTGTGTATGCGAGAGAGTTTCGACGGGAAATTCATAGTGAGCAGTACTCGTCGCCGCAGTGAACGTCAAAGAGTATATCATAGGATTGTATAAAAGCATCGAAGAAAGTTAATTGTTAGCGAAATATTATTTTAATCACTTTGAGGAAGAAATAAAGAGTATTTGCTGGAGAAAAAAGATACTTTTTGTTACAACATGGATAATGACAAGAGCATAATACATCTTAATTGGACAAAATGCTGGGTTATGGCCGCGTTGTTCCAACCCTTCATTTGATTTTTATATTAGAAAAAAAATGAAATACTTAACTTCACTTTTTACAGTGATTTTAATTAGATTAATGAGCCGTAAACTTTCTGAGTGATTATCAAGAGTATACTCATATGAAATTTCTTAATATTGCAGAAATTGTCCAAATGTTTTCAGAATTTGGTTACGTGCCCACTTACCACAACCATAACCTTTTAATTTCATTTCGACATGTTTAGGAAGTTAAAAGATTTTAATTTACTTTAATACACCAATTTATCAGGTTTTGCACATGATACGGACACCAAAATTTTGAAAGAATAAAATATATCAGAGCAATTATTAAATACTGTTATAAGTTTTCATTATTCTGGTTGTTTTAGAAAAAAAAGAAGTTTTGAGCATAATTGTTTTAACAATTTATCCTCAGTGGCCAAAATATCTCTTAATATATTAAACAACTTAAAGGCGTGGTAAAAACACCTGAAAATATGAATAAAATAGGTTGCAAAATCTAAGTCGAGTGAGTGTAATTAGAATCGAGATGGGTGGATTAGGTTACGCCTGTGACCAGGGGACCACATTTGAGATTCGTGTTCCAATAGCGCCGTTGAGGGGAGTTTTCTTCGAATTTTCTTGTTTCCCCCGTCCTTCATTCCACAAAAACTCCATAATCATATTTCCCGATCATCGGCCTGATCCTCTTCGACCCAGGGCCTCTGGTCCTCAACACTGTTACAGAAATGTTTTTCTTTGTATCATTCTTTTGAACATTTTATCATAGAAGTGTTGCTCCTGCCATTGAAGCAGCTACTGGCTTGTAAGCCTGGGATATGTACTCTACACACAAGAAGAGTAAAGAAAGAAAGAGAGCAAGAAAGAATGTAATGTCATTCTGTGTCTGCTAATGGCCAGTTAAATGGTCACCTGTTGTAACTTTAAATGGATCCAAGAACAGTACCAATAGTATGTCATTCTGTGTCTGCTAATGGCCAGTTAAATGCTCACCTGTTGTAACTTAAATGGATCCAAGAACAGTACCAATAGTATGTCATTCTAAAGTTTCAAAGTGTTTCTAGATATAAAAACTAATTTTTGGATTTGTTTTGGAAATGTTGGCCAAATATTATCTATAACTAACCACCTTAGGAGTTAGCATTTCCATAAAATAGTGCATTCTTAATTTACCATGGGTGAAATGATGCAAACACGCTTATATTTTCGATTTATGTGAAACCAAAGGAATAAACGTAAATAATTATATTTCTTAGTACTTTGACCAGGCCTTCGTATTTTACACTTTTCTTGCATTGTTTACTTCTAATTCAATTTTCTGATGATATTTAAAAACACCTAATAGTATTTTTTTATTTATTTATTTTTGTAGTTTAACGTGATTTAATATGGTTTGGTCACATCGGACGATGAATGAAATTGGTGAAAAGATGCTCAAACGATCTCGGGGCCCATGGAGCTTAAAGTTACTCGACATTCGTCTTCTCAGGATAAGGGAAAACCCCGAAGAAAACCTTATCCGAGTAACACACCAAGCGAGATTGTAACTCACGACCTTTTGAATGTGAGGAAGACATACTACCACCATATTACCCAGCCGGGCTGCTAATAATATTGTGAGCAACACTTTCTTATTTGCCTGGAAGGTTTCATCAACAGCAATTTAATTTTCGCTACGCACTATTCTATTATTGCTCTTTCAACTCCCTCGGTTTACATAAAAGACTAGTTACACATAGTGACAGAAAATAGTTTAGGAATCGACCGGGATTTGAACGCAGGACCTCTCGCACCCAAAGAGAGAATCATACCCCTAAATCTACGAGATGTGCTTTGAGAACATGATAAAATTACGTGCATTATATTTTAGCGCATCAATAAATAAAACGAGGGCTCGTCCGGGATCTCTCGCACCCAAAGCGAGAATCACACCTCTAGACCAACGAGCCGACGTCAGTCCTTTGAGAACATGATAAAATTACTGTGCATTATACTTTAGCGCATCAATAAATAAAACCACGACTCGTCCGGGATTTGAGCCCGGTACCTCTCGGACCCAAAGCGAGAATCATACCCCTAGACCAATGAGCCGCACGCCTGTACATTCAGAACATGATAAAATTACGTGCATTATACTTTAGCAAATCAATAAATAAAACGAGTGATAGTCGCGGATTTGAACACGTGACCTCGCGCACCCGAAGCGAGAATCATAACCAGACCAACGAGCCAACCATGAATGTGTGTCTGTACGTGTGTATTTAACTGTAGATAACCGTCACTAATTGCGTTTGGATAGAAGAGTGACCATGTTATGTTGTCTCTGCACTGCAATTTTCTTTCTGCAAATCTTGCTCTTCCAATTTATTGCCTTTACACTACAATCATATAAATGTATCACTTCTCTTTCCTTAACATTTATGCTGTATGACCCCCAGTTTCTTTTCAAATTAATAATTCTGAAAGCAACCACGTAGTATTTACTGGTCCTCCGGAAGTAAATTAGTGAAATAATAAATTGAGTTACATGATTTTCATACCTTGTTTGTCACTTGAGGCAAAAAAATTAAGGTTTATGAAATTAATGATCCGTGTGTTGTGAAGTTTATACTGTTAAAGTAAATCAGCAATAAAGCTACTGAAGATCTAATTGAGATTCGCCACAAAGGTGAATGCTATGATACTAATAAAAATATTCAATACTATCAAAATAGCAGCTCGTTGATCTAAGTTTATGATCTCGCTTAGGGTATGAGAAGTCCTGGATGAGCCTTCATTTAAATTTTAATATACCAACATATAAAGTCGGGTGCAGACTTTTCAACATTTGACAAAAACATTGTTAATTCGGAAAGCAGTTATCAAAATTCTGATGTGTTCCAATCACATGACTTTCTCTACATCTCTGCAACAAATTATTGTTAAAAAGTTTATGCTTCTATATACTTCATGCTAATCGAGAAAAAAATAGCAGAAATAGTCTTATTACTTGCTTCCTTGTAAGTAGAAGCGAAATAAGGGAATACCATAGGTTAAAGTGATAGTCAAAAGCTGTTTATTATGTGAATTAAGTTCCTTTGTTTATATAGACAGGAGTTGACAAATTCCTGTATGAGAAAAGTTAAGTTTTTCAAAGCTGAAACTAAAAACAAGGAATATCTCAAAAACGACCAGCTCCACGTAAAAAATGTATACAACATAAATTCTGTGTTTTAATGTGCTCTACATTTTTTGTGTAGTACGTTTTTGTCCAATTCTTACGGTTTAGCAGTTATGCAAAATTCCGTAAAATTCACTCAGAATAAAGTAGCCATCAGAGACTATTCTCAGAAAATTGAAAATATACATTTTATTTGTCACGTAAATATCTTTAATATATGATATTTTAATCAAAATCTTTAGAGCCATTTTTTAGAAAATCAAAATTTTCTAAAAATGTTCCATGTAAAGGGTAGTTTGCGGAGGGGGGATTTTTCTCAAAATCTTCGTGTCGCATCCCTTAAAGATACTAAACTTGAATACCAAGTTTGGTATTTTAGTGACTTTTCGTTTTTGACTTATCGTGTTCATAGACACACGGACACACGGACACATTTTTCTGAAAATACTTTTTTTGGATACAGGGGACCCTAAAACATATATTTCCGGTAAATCTCGGTATCGAATTTTTTGGTTGAGTGCAATAACGTCTCTATACATTATGCACATATTTCGTGTAGAGAAAGTAAAAATTGTGATTAATTTACATGTTTACTGAATATGTTACAATACAAGAGCTGAGAGATAATAAGCACTTCACCCTTAATTACAAAATTGAAGGCAATAACCAGGAATGTTCGGAAATGGTTAACTCCAAGGGACATTTATGTTACTTACATTGTGTGTTGTAACATCGACATTTTTGTGTAGGTAGATTTTGTGTATCTCTTACAGTGTACCAGTTATGCAAAATTCATTCGCAATGAATATGATATTGTTGGATTCAGGTGACTTTAAAACGTATAAAATCTCAACATGTAATTTTAAGAGAGATAATTTGTATTTGCTTTATATGATCACAATCATTGGCTTCCTTTCTAAATACTAGTTTAATTGTTGTTAAAAAGGATATTTATAAGGCGTTTAGTAATAACCTAACCACGTCACACTAAGTGGGGTTTGATTATATATGTTGTTATGAAAAATCTTTTAATTATTACTTTCTCTATACGCACTATGTACATAGTGTATAGAGAAGGTATTGCACTCCACCCAAAAATTCGAAACCGAGGTTTCACCGGAAATATATGTTTTAGGGTCCCTAATATCCAAAAAAAAAAAAAAAAAAAAAAAACATTTTCACAAAAAAGGTCCGTGAGTGTGTCCGTGTGTCAGTGTGTCTGTGAACACGATAACTCAAAAACGAAGAGTCGGTAAAATACCAAACTTGGTATTTAAGTTTAGTATCTTCCAGGGATGCGACACGAAGATTTTGAGAAAAATCCCCCCACCCCCAACTACCCTTTACATGGAACTTTTTTCGAAAATTTTGATTTTCTCAAAAATGGCTATAACAATCTTGATTAAAACGTCGTATATTAAACATATTTATCTGACAAATAAAAGATAAATCTTGAATTTTCTGCGAATGCCCTCTGAAGAGTAGTTTATTCTGGATGAATTTTACTGAATTTTGAATAACTGCTAAACCGTAAGAAATGGACAAAAACTTACTACACAAAAAATGTAGAGCGCGTTAAAACACACAATTTATGCTATATACATTTTTGTCGTGAGTTCGTCGTGTTTGAGACATTCCTTTTTTTTTGGTTTCTGCTATGAAAAACTTTTACTTTTCTCATACAGGAACTTGTCAACTCCTATCCATATAAACAAAGGAACTTCATTGACATAGCAACCAGCTTTTGACTATCATTTTAACCTATGGTAGTCCCTTATTTCGCTTCTACTTACAAGGAAGCAAGTAAGACTATTTCTGCTCATTTTTTTTTTTTTTTTGCTGATTAGCATAGAGTATATAGAACTATAAGCTTTTTAACAATAAATTGTTGCAGGGATATAAGAAAGTCATGTGAAGAGTACACATCAGATTTTTTTTAAATTACATAAAATAGTGTGTCTCTGGAGAGAAGGGAGCATAGTAGCTTATGTCCACTAAGTAGTTTCTTGAGCAATTCATACAAAACTGTAGACATTTATCTTCACCAAATTGTTTGGTTGTATGCTTCTATCCTCGAGTATTAAATGAGATACGAGGTTCATTCTTTGTCCACTGCCGAGATGTTTTGTCTTTGATCATTCTGGCTAATGGTTTTTAATTTAATATGACTTTGGTATATTTTTCCATAGGTTTATTGGTGAAGAAGGCACACAGCGTGGTTAAAAAGTTAAAGGGCTCGTCCGGGATTTGAATCCGGGACCTCTCGCACCCAAAGCGAGAATCATACCCCTAGACCAACGAGCCACTGATGGATGTGTTATGTGACCTTACTCTTCTAAGTATTTGGAGGTAGCGTGACTATTCAAAAGTTCAATGGCTGATTCGTCCGTCTACTGCAATTATTTTGTTTGCAAAAATCGTTCCGTTACGTTAACCACCAAACCTTTGGTTTTTATTACCTCTAGAATAGTGTTTGAGCACCATGTTGTGCAGCCGAATCCCTGGAATATATGTCTGAAAGGAAGGTAACGGTTGAATCTCGTCATTTTCATACAGATAATATTACATGTATTACAACATACAAATCAGCTTTCTTGTTAAGTACCATCCTTCATAACAATATATTTGTATTAAATTTTGCATATAGGTACAATATATAAGAATATTGTGGTCACTGATGACCTTTGTGGCTATAAAGTGACCTTAAATAAATAAATTAAGAAATATTTCGTATATTACAGCGTACAAATCAGCATTCTTGTAAAGTCTACTCACATTGGCATCTTGATTCGTTGCACTCCTCAGGTAAAAAAGTCAAATATTATATAATTTAGAATTTCCTTTCCATCTTATCATCCCTCAACGGCAAGCATAATTTGTTACCTAATACTTGGAATATTTAAATGCTTAGCAAAATCTTCAAAATAATGATTTTTATAATGAAAGAAGTGCCAAGAGAAAAATATGTGTTGCATTTACATGGCTTTCTCCATTCACTTTTCTACTAACTACTCTTATAAAAGCTTATTCTTGTTTCAAATTCCATTTTATTATACGTGCTTTAACAATGTGATAATAAAGTTATTCTTAACAAGAAAGACCTCCATAACTCATTTGCATTTCTTGCTTTGTAGGTATTAGAAGAATGCATTGCGCTGTGGATTTAATAAAATCTATCAAAGACTGTGAGACTTTAAAACTGTTTTCTTTACATATGTAAAGTGAAAAAAGAAAGAAATATAATTTGTAGTTGAGAAAACTATAAATCGTTTGAAAATTGAAACCTAAGGAAATAATATTTCGGAAACAGTTAATGCCAGAAGTAATTTTATTTTACATAATATTGTGTGCTTTAACGAGATCTGTATTTCTGTGTATGATATTTTGTTTATCTTTAAGGTTTACCACTCATAAAAAAGTCATCCACAATAAAGAGTATTTCACATGTTTTTTTTTTTTTCAGAACATTAAATATATATATTTTATTTGTTATGAATTAGCTTGAAGATATATTATTTTAATAAACATGGTTAGTACCATTTTTGTAAAAATTAATAGAAAAATGGTCCATATAATTCGTAATTTGGGCTAGGGGATTTAGCTCAAAGTGTTACTGAGGCATCCTTGAAAGGTTTTGGACTTAAATATAAAGTTTCGTTTTTAATGGAGTTTTTCAATTTTACTGTTTACAATCATACCTACCCATCTGCCTTCCTTCCTATCCACCATCCACCAAACTACCCACCCAATGAGAGCGACCCGTTCTATATTCATCCCAAATGAATAGATCAATCGAATGAATATATAATTTTCCTAGGATGGGATGGCTTAGGTTTGGTTTCTTATTGTTTAGTTATTTATTATCAGAATGTAAAGTCTTATAATGCTGGAATATTAACTTTGAGAGAATATTAACTTGTAAGAGAATATTTTAATTATCTAAAATCTGATTTACATTACATGAAGTTATATTTAAGGCAACATAACTACACGAATTAGCTTGAGTTACTGATAATGGAACCAGAGTTATTAGCCAACCAAGATTTTATTTTGAAAATTATATCTAATCTATTTTGAGTTTTTGATCCTTGATTTCAAATTAATAATTTAAAGCCATATCTGATTAGTTTTTTAATTATGTTGATTTTAAGCAACCTCAATACACGCAGGCCATCAATTTCATAAATGTTGATTAGTTTGCCTCAAGTGATAAAAATGTCATGAAAATTATGTAATTCATCCTGCTACCTTTGTTTGAGTCCACTTGCTCATTTCACCAACTCACTTACTTCCTTCGACCAGTAAGTACGTGCTGTACACCCTCTGAGTGGGACTCTGTGTTAAATAAATATCAGAGTAACTCTTTCTTGACTAATTATATAAATATATCCATATCCAGTTATATTAAGCATAGACTACAGATAGAAAGAGAAGATAGGTTTGGTTACTTATTAGATTGTGCTAGCAATGGGACCAGCTACAGTAGAAATGCAGCTAGTGAGTTGTTTATTAGAAATCATATTGTTCCTGATCGTCTTGTTATCGACCTTGAGAAGGTTCTTAATGGTAAGGAAACAAAGATCAATTGTCTGTTCCTCCTCGGATCATCCAATACGGGAAAGAGTAATAATGGTTACAAACAGCAAAATATAGGGGTGATAAAGTTAGAGATTTAGAGTGATTGACAAAGTAAGCAAGATTTTCACAAACAAAATTACAGTGGGGAATCAGCAACTGGTTTAGACATCACAGTTCTGCATGGTCACGCTCGCTCCATATGTAATTAGTGCCCATTGTGTAGAGTTAGTACAGAGCTATTGACATCAATGGCTCGTTGGTCTAGGGGTATGATTCTCGCTTTGGGTGCGAGAGGTCCCGGGTTCAAATCCCGGACGAGCCCTGAATTTTTTTCAATCTCTTCCATCTGGGGCATGAAATGCTATTATTTGCCTAATGACCCCAAAAACCCATAGGTCAGAGAGGTAGGCCTCGGGGAACCGATCCCAAGACCTCCCTAATGTCAGTCCCAGACGAAACGCCTGAGCTCGGCGGTCTAGGGTTAACATGCTAGCCTCTAGTTCCCAAGGTCGAGGGGTTCATATCCGGCGGAGGTACGGTGGATTCTTTAATGGCGTAAAAATCCTAAGCACGGCTTCCTTCGGAAGGTAAGTAAAGCCGCTAGTGCCATGAAGTAGATTTACGGCGCGTAAAAGAACACCAAGCTTGATAAAGAGGCGTATGAGCAAAATTAAAGTCTTTCAAGCACGATGTAGAATGGAACACTGAGAGTCACAGCAGTTAAAGAGCGTCCATTAACAAAATTCAAAATAAATAACGAGCTACCGTTTTGTTATCATTTAATATTTTTATTAGTATCCTAAATCATTAAAGGTATTATTCGTGCAGCTATATAACACTACTAGCAAGTTGTACAGCTTTTTCGAGAATTTCAATATTATCAATAGTTTGTTGCTGTATTACCTTAGATTAGAAAGCATTCTGTAGGTTCGTTTAGGCCAGGAAGCCACTGAACATAGAACTTGTCAAGACATATACATGTATACATATGTTTATATACAATGGAAAAAAATGTATAAAGCTCGTGCTTAATGCTTAAGTTACAAAAACAGCAGAATAGACATATAATCACACCATTTGTATTTGAGGCCTCTACTATACTTAATGTGCTCTATAAAAGCACATGAACTTCCTTTTCTTTCTTTTTTTCTTTTTTTTTTTTTTTTTGCCAATCACATAAAAACAAAGAGTATCAAAAACTAGTGTTAAAATGTATAAATAAATATAATTTCATTATATGTAACACTAATGTAATTTCAGATGATACCCTTCTAATTATCGACATAATAGATACTGCTAGTAACTATATAAAATTAAAATATGATTATTGTATTATGTACTCTTCATAAATGTCAACAAATTACAATACATATTTACAAATATGTTATAGAATTTCCAATGCAAAAATTTACAATTATATACTAGAGTGTAAAATATCAAAGCATCAGGCTTTACAGATCTTGTGTCATTGCTAAATACTAAAAATTCATTTGACACATTCGTGCAAGTCAAAGTATACATCAGTTTAATTTGAATATAAAACACACACACACACTAATATACATAAAATGCAATACATTATAATACTTATAAATACAATGATTGTTGACAGTGTTGTCAGACAGATACTTAAATATTCATCTGCAGAGTAAAATAATTTATTGCAAAGGTACTCCTTAAGAGAGGCCTTAAAAGCCCTGAAATTTCCAGCATTTTCTTTGAGATTACTGGGGAGAGCATTAAATATCTTGATTGTTTCATAATATACACTTTTCTGAAAGCAACGAAGATTGACATTGGGACGATGAATATATCCCTTTTGTCTAGTATTAATGTTATGAATTTCCATGTTTGTTACAAAACTATGTCGATTAACTGCATAGAATTTTAAAATGGATAATACGAGGTACGTCCAGAAAGTAAGTTCCGTTCGGTAATAAAATTAAATTGTGTACAGATACAGAATAATTATTTATTGAACAACATTCTACAACTCTTACACTACTTTTCCACATAACTGCCGAAATTTTGCAGGCATTTGCAATAGCGTGGCACAAGTTTTTGTATATCTTCTTCATAGAAGTTTGCCGCCTGTGTCTTCAAAAAGTTGGAAACATTTTCTTTCAGCTCTTCGTCAATGTGAGATGAGATGAAAGAACAGATGAGGTCAGGGCTGTACGGAGGATGGTCAAACACGTCCCAGCCAAATCCCTCTAGGAAGTTTTTCGTCAGATTTGCAGTGTGTGGTCGTGCGTTGTCGTGAAGAAAAACACCTTTTGACAGCAACTCTCGGAGCTTATTCTGTATTACGCGGCGCAATTTCCGAAGTGTCTCGCAATAAACATCTGCTTTGATTGTTTGACCACGCGGTAAGAAATCAATGAGTAAGATGTCTTTCCAGTCCCAGAACACTGTGCACATCATTTTTCGAGGTGTCAAGATTTGTTTCGGTTTAACCTTTGCTGGGGATGAAGAGTGCCTCTATTCCATTGATTGCCGCTTACTTTCAGGGGTGTCGTAAGAAACCCAAGTCTCATCTCCTGTGACTATCTGTGTCAGAAATTCTTCGCCGTCTTTATCATAACGGGTTAAAAACTGAAGTGCACTACCCATCCGTTTTGTTTTGTGTTGCTCAGTAAGAATCTTTGGTACCCAACGTGAGCAAAGTTTACGAAATTTTAGTTTTTCGGTAACAATTTCATGAATTAGTGATCGTGAGCTTTGGGGAAATTCCATAGCGAGAGCACTAATTGTAAACTTGCAGTTTTCCTGGATCTTGTCATCAATCGCGTGAACCAGTTCTTCTGTAACCAAAGATGGACGCCCACTTCGTTCTTCATCGTGCTCTTCACTATGTCCTTCATTGAACTGTCGGACCCATCTTCTCACCATTGAATCACTCATCGCATTTTGTCCGCAAACTTCGCAAATTTGCCGATAAATTTCAATTGGTTTCACTTTCCTAGCATTCAGAAAACGAATCACAGATCTGATTTCACAAGCGGCGGGATTTTCAATCAACACCGACATTGATAACAAGCACAACTAAGCGTATGTGGCTGACAGCGATCTCAAAATGGCGCACGTTTCTTCTCCTGGATACAGAGCGTCTACCGCGCATGTGCGGAACTACGATCGCAGAGCTGCAGCGGAGATAAATTGAAACGGAACTTACTTGTGCAATAAATAAATATTCTGTATCTGTACACAATTTAATTTTATTACCAAACGGAACTTATTTTCTGGACGTACCTCGTATGTAGAGGTGATAAAATCAGAATTCGGGATGGTAAACAAAGTAAGCAAACAAAATTGCAGTGGCTAGTCAACATGGTATAGTAACCACAGTTCCAAATACAATTAGCAACAACTGTGTATAGATAAATAGATTACCATTAGCAACAATGGATCGTTGGTCTGAGGGTATGATTCTCGCTTTGAGTGAGAGAGGTCCTGGGTTCAAGTCCCGGACGAGCCCTGAATTTTTTTTCAGTCGTTTCTCGTGACAGGTCCCTAACGAGGGAGATAGAGCAAATAGGATGAAATAAACTTGTGTTTAATTCCTGTTAATACACATCTTCCAGCCAAATATGAGAGCATCACCCACAATGCTATTAGATGCTTTAAAGTAATATCGCCAAAAGTGTAAAACACAAAACCCTCAGCAAAATTTGAGAAAATACAGCTATTTACGTGTACTCCTTTGGATCCCATACATCGAAAATATACCTAAGCATTTTTACATTATTTGCACTCATGCTAGTGATAAAGAATGCAATATTTTATAGAACTGTTACCGAAATTTCAGCATTTGAAAACCTAGTTATAAACTTTTGTGTGTGTGTGTTTAGTTTTTTCATAACTCCAGAAAGCGAAACGACCACTGGCTGAACTACGAGTATCATTATCACTTAGGGTGCGAGAGGTCCCGGGTTCAAATCCTGGACAAGCCCTCATTTAACTTTTAACTGTTTGTTCGTTTAGTTCCACCACGAGCAACGTTCAGGGACATTGAACTTGTCATACAATTATGAGATATGCAGCATATCTTACCCAAAACCAAGCTTACCCCTCTTTTTCCTTTTTTATTTCTTTATTTTCTCGTAATGGAATATGTAACAGAAGATGAAAATGAGTAAACTACCGCCATTTCAAAGTGTAATTCTCTATATGCAGCAATATAACAGCAAGAATAATGAACAGATATAAATCATCAACCCTATATATAGCTATAGGAATTTTTTTAAATCTTTCTTGAAAATGTTATGTTGATTAGGATGACCTTGAGATGTTTTAGATAACATGGGAGTTTGTTTATAAATTTGTATTGCAGTTTATTAACAACCTTTTTGGAAAAGTTTTAAGCTATTTGCAGGTTTATGCAAATCACCTGCATCCATTGCATTGCGGTCATGCACAACAAAGTTTGTAGTGAAATTACTGTAAACATCTGCAAGATACATCAAGAGAGAGTGTACGTGTACATCAGTAAGATTAGCATGAAGTGCGTGCGTGCGTGCGTGTCTGGTAGGCTCGTGGTGAGCCTAGGTGTTGTTGCTGTGTACCTACCCTTGTAAGGGTTTAACCACAGGGATGAGGTGGAGGTTGAGGTTTTAATTTTGGAGTTTTCGAGTGTTGGTGTTAAGGAGGTAGCGCTGGTAGGCTCCTCGAGCGGTTGCATTTCAGGAGCAGCATCCATTCCTCTGCTCCGCTGGTGTTTATTTTTATTTAATTATGGTGGTGAAATTTTGATAGACCTCTCCCAATGGGAGGGGGAGTGCTTTGTTCAGCTATTACGCTGTTGGTTGATTTAAAGCCGTTGTTACCGGGGGTGTCCACAAGCCATGCGGGGAACCCGGAACCGCCTCTTTCGGCGTTCAGAGGGTAAGTACTCCCCCAGAGATCTGACAAGTGCGTTCTCATGGTCGCCCAATCTGGCGTAGAATTTTTGAGCCCGGCGCCTGGTAACATCTTCCACATATGGGAGGGCTGAAGCTTCATGTAGTAGCCTCAAAGGGAAACGTCGACATACAGAATATATGGACCGGAGTCCTCTATTCTGTACCCGCTGTAACCAGAGAAGCCAGGAGTCTGCTGCATAATCTTTTTAACAATAATTGTTACAGAGACGTAGAGAAAGTCATGTGAATGGAACATATCAGATATTTTTTCTTTTTGTTATAGTGTTTAACGCCCGCTTTTACTATCATGGCAACGCAGGCGATGACACTGGTGATACTTGGAAAGACAGATTTTCCTCACCATTGGCTCGCTTGTCTAGTGGTATGATTCTCGCTTGGGTGCGAGGAGTCCCGATTTAAAATTCCGGAACAGCCCTACGCAGCCGGATGGGAGACCATGCCGCCAGTGCCCCCCCCCCAACCCATATTCCATAATCCTACCAACTTTCCTCTCACCTGGCCTGCTTAATTCGGTGGCCACACAAGCGGCACGCCAAGTTAAGCAGCATTGAACGTGGTCACCACTTGGGCGGGTGACCGCCATGGTGACCGACTGCGCTCAAGTCTAAGAATGTGCAGGAATTTTAACACCACCCGACGGACACAGACACCAAAGCTTGTGAACAAAATATTTTCCCCTACAATATCGCACAGGTAAAACCGCTTTCAGCGGTTAGGTACTGTGGCGACATTACATTCCGTCCAGGTAAATCTGGACGACCTGTTCTTGGACTCTGGACTCTTTCAGACGCTTCGTGTTACTGGTACTTCGAGCAAACTAAAGGAGAAGAAAATGTAAATAGGATTAAATGAAATATTGTGAATGATTAGACTGTTCGCCTTCAACCTAGGTGTGTGGGGTTCAATTCCAGGTGCATGCATGCGGTATTTGTGGTAGACGAAGCGGCTCCTAGGAGGATTTTCTCCGGGTCCTCCGGTTTTCCCCGCCACTCATTCCACCAATTACTCCAACATCACCTTTACTATCCTCACATAGGCCGACCACTCCGTCCAGTTCTACATTCTGTGGTTTCGTGCCGTTGGCTCCCCGACAGGCTTTTGATGCCTAGGCATCCGCTTGTAGGAGGTCCTAGGGGGATGTCAGTCCTAAAATAGAAAAGTGAGCCGACCACGAAAAAAAATGAAACAGAGTATAGCGACAGTTAAATTTTTGTCAATAAACATCTTCCTGGCAAATATGAGAGCATCACCACAATGCTATTGGATAGTTAAAAACAATATCGTCAGAAAATTGGATACGAAATAAATAGCGTAAAAAGAACGTGTAAACTTGAAGGCCTGAGCGAAATATTAGGAAATATAATTATCTATGTTTACTTCTTTGGTTTCCTATACATCGAAAATATAGATATTTTACAATTACTTGCACTCATGCGAAAGATACAGAATGCCAATGTACAGAATTGCTATCTCTTAAGAGTAGTTGGCTCTAGCTGATATTTGATCTAAACATTACTAAGGAAATTCAGTTGAAGGTTCTTGGTAATTTTTGGACATTAAAACAAATTTCTATTTTTTTTTCTTTTTCTTTTTGGAAATGTTCACCAATCTCAGCTATAGGCAGCTACCCTTAAGAAATTTCTGTAAAATATTGCATTGCTTATCTTTCTCATGATTGCAAATAATGCAAAAATGTTTATATTTTCGATATATGGGGAACCAAAAGAGTAAACCTATATAATAAAATTATATTTCCTAATATTTTGGTTGGACCTTCATATTTTTCACCTTTTCCTTCTTGAGCATGTATGTATAATGAGCATAGTAGATAGAGAAGGTATTGTATTCCACCCAAAAATTCGATACCGAGATTTCACCGGAAATACATGTTTTAAGCAACAACAAAATTTAGAAACATGTTCATGTGTGTGTGTGTGTGTGTGTGTCTATGTGCAGCACAGCTCAAAAACAAAACGTTGCTTCAATACCAAACTTGGCATTTAAGTTCAATATTTTCTAAGGATACGAAACGAAGATTTTCAAGATAATTCCTCACCTCAACTACCCTTTGCATGGAACATTTTTCGCAAATGTTAACTTTCTCAAAATTAGCTCTAACGATTTTGATTAAACTGCCATATGTTTAGGATATTTTCAAGACAAACGAAAGGTATATCTGAATTTTTCAGAAACATCCTCTGAAGATCTTTTCATTCTGCTTGAATTCTGGAGATAGAAAACAACTTATTGTACTAAAAATGTAGTTTGCATTTTGTTTATTTGTTTGTTGTTGTTTATTTTTAGAGTTAACCGTTTCCGAGATATACTTTGCTATTGATTTCAGTTTTAAACTACTTTTCTAAAGCGGGAAGTCAATTTTCGTTTCATCTCTTTCGTTTTAATCCCCGTAATGCAAAAGAGAACCGAATTTTCTGTTTCACGTAGTAGCTTTTAAAAGATTTGAATATCACTTTAGCCTAGTGTATTCCTTTATTTCCCTTCTAGTTACAAGGAAGCAAGTACCTAATAAGAACATTTCTGCTAATGTCTCTATTAGCTTGCCGTAGGTAAAAGAATAATATTTTGCAAGGAAAGTTTGTTTGTGAAACAACTAGAGAAAGTCACGTGAATGAACACCACATATCTTTTTACATTGTTTATTTCATATGTGGTTTTCTTACGATGTTATTTTAAACTTCCTAATAGCACTTTGAGTGATGTACTGATATGTAAATGATATATTTATTGACAGGAATTTAAACTTCATTACGCACTACTGCACTTAATTTTATATTTTTTTTGTTCCCCGTCAGTTTATATTTAGGATCAGTCGCCCTGAAATATTTAAAAAAATTAGGGCTCGTCCGGGATTTGAACCCGGGACCTCTCGCACCCAAAGCGAGAATCATACCCCTAGACCAACGAGCCATTGATACGTATGGTATCTTTATACCATGTGAACTTCATGTTGAAACATTACATTTTTCTGCTATCTGACCGGTCTAGGAGGTGGAGTGTTGTTAATGACTGTCTAGTGCTGGAAAACGCTGTCACAGTAATTCTTTACTGCCTAATAGCTCCCTCAGTATCAGTTGTAATTGTGTTGTTACCAGTTGCTTTTTTTGCAGTGAAATAAGGAAAATATGTTGATATCTATCTCCGCATTTGCTTTGCTGGCTTTCGTGTTGTTCCAAGCGGGTATTGGGTCCAGAGGGAAACCTTTGCATGAGACTAGCAGAAGGGTTGCCAACTGCTGTGTGGGGTATATTACTTTCTCTTTGTGCTTAACAAGTTTCAAGCTAAGCAAATACATAATAACTGTGTATAGATGTCACCAAATTACATTTGAAGAGAAGCGCGACCATCCAGTGTTGTGATGTTTCTACCAGCTGTTCACCTGCCACTGCAATTTTGTTTGTGATAATCCTGATTATTTCTTTACCGTGTTTACATGATATTCTTATCTCTATCTTCTATTTTTTTAACCATTATGCTGTATGAGTCTCCTTCCCTTACAAAATAATAAATCCGAAAACAACCGTGCGGTATTTACTGATCCTCCGGAAGTGAATTGGTGAAATAAAGGAGTAGACTCAAAGGTAAGAAGTTGAATTTCATAATTTTAATGTTTAGTTAGTCACTTGAGGCAAATCAATGCAGGTTTACGAGATTAATGATTCGCTTGTTGTGAAGTTTACACTGTTTAAGGAGACAAGGTACTCTGAAATGTTAATAAAAATATACTTTTTCAGGTCTATGGGGATTTTAAGGCACTTAAAGATCATTTATATGCTAATCTATAAGTACTCCTTTAAAGCTGTCATGCAATCCTCCTTTTAGAACGTTTGTATCTTTAAATTTAGTTCTCTTAAAACGTTTTTATACCTATGTATCATTCTCTCAGAAAGTATGAGAAATAGAAAGCTGGAATTTTCAGTACGTGTATACAACATATAGTTGAAATTTCTGAACCACAATAATAATTTTATAATATATATTAGTGATATTAAATAGCAACATATTTTAAATTTTCCTGGTTTTGAATTCTTTTACTTTGCAAATTATTTATTTTACCAATTTCTGATGAATTATATATATCAGAGGAAAGGGCACATTATTTCAGATGTTTCAAGTTGTAAATTTTATTATTTTTCTGTTGAATGAAATACTTTGTGCGCACTCAATCACGTAAGCTAGAATTCAAACAACTACTTGAAACAATTATCATAATGTAAAGAGTAAATCACAAAGGTTTCAGAAAAAAATACTTTGAGAACTTTAAGAGTAGTGTTACTTTAACTCACTTGAGGTGGATTTTCCGTATGTTCTGACTACCTTGATTCCTTGACCGAGCCAACATAAAAAACCGGATCCAGATTTCTGGGGTCGCTTGCAAAAACGTTGCGCTGTTCAGGGATTTAACTACGATTCAGGTAATCATCATCTAAACTTTGTCTATCTTTGCATTCTTCAAATTATGTGCAGCCGGTTCTCAGCTTAGCAGCGTTTAAAGAGGTATCTGCCCCGAAAAAGATCACGGCAACACCGAATGTTGATGCTTTCGTATTTGGATACCACGCAGCGTACTTGTTTCCGGAAGTATCGAAGAATGGTTTGGGAATTTTGACAGTATTGTTACTTTCTCTACACGAACTATGTACGAATGTAAAGGGAAGATATTGTATTCCACCCAAAAATTCGATACAGCGACTTCACATGTAATGAGACTCCCTGAATAAAAAAAAATTCTAGAAAAATGTCCGTGTTTCTATCTGTCTTTCTGTTTGTATGTGTGTGTGTGTGTGTGTGACTGTGGGCAGCATATCTCAAAAGCGAAAAGACCGTTAAATATATAACTTGGTATTTGAGTTCAGTATCTTCCAAGGATGCGACCGAAGATTTTCAAGAACATCCCCCCTACTACCCTTTACATGGAAAAAAATCGAAAATTTTTATTTTCTCAAACATGGCTCTAACGATTTTGATTAAAATATCTTATATAAAGATATTTACATGACAAATAAAATGTAGGTATTGCTTGAATTTTCTGGGAGTGGCCTTTGAAGACATCTATATTCTGGATGAATTTTGCCGAATTTTGCAAAACTGGTAAACCGTAAGAGATAGATAAATGCCTACTTCAAAAAAAATCTGATGTGTACCATTCACATGACTTTCTCCATATCCCTGCAACAAATTATTCTTAAAAAGCTTATACTTTTATTTACTTTATGCTAATTAGAAAAAAATAGCAGAAATAGTCTAATTACTCGCTTCCTTGTAAGTAGAAGCGAAATAAGGGATAACTGTAGGTTAAAGTGATACTCAAAAGCTGGTTGCTATGTCAATGAAGTTCCTTTGTCTATATGGATAGGAGTTGACAAGTTCCTGTATGTGGAAAATATACGTTTTTCATAGCAGAAACCAAAAATAAGGAATGTCACAAAAACGACGAACTCCACGAAAAAAATGTATATAACATAAATTGTGTGTTTTAATGTGCTGTACAGTTTTTGTGTAGTAAGTTTTTGTCCATCTCTAACGGTTTAGCAGTTATTCAAAATTTAGTAAAATTCATGCAGAATAAACTACTCTTCAGAGGCTATTCCCAGGAAATTCAGGATATACATTTTATTTGTCAGGTAAATATGTTTAGTATACGAACTTTTAATCAAAATCGTTAGAGCCATTTTTGAGAAAATCAAAATTTTCGAAAAAAGTTCCATGTAAAGGTTAGTTGGGGGTGGGGGGATTTTTATCAAAATCTTCGTGTCGCATCCCTGGAAGATACTAAACTTAAATACCAAGTTTGGTATTTTACCGACTTTTCGTTTTTGAGTTATCGTCTTCACAGACACACGGACACACACACACACACAAACACACACACACACACGGACCTTTTTGTGAAAATGCCTTTTTTGGATATTGGGGACCCTAAAACATATATTTCCGGTGAAATCTCGGTATCGAATTTTTGGTGGAGTGCAATACTTTCTCTACATAGTGCGTATGGAGAAAGTAAAAAGTGTAGAGCTCGTTAAAACACACAATTTATGTTGCATACATTTTTTTTGTGGAGTTGGCCGTATTCGAGATACTCCTTGTTATTGGTTTCAGCTTTAAAATACTTATCTTTTCTTATACGAAGCAGTTCGAAGATGTTGCCCAGTGCGCTGGTAATGCTATTGAAATTTCGGCACACCGAGATTGCCGAAAGCTGCTTCCGCGGTCGAGTGATCAGGGTCCCAATTTCAAATTCCCAAGCATTTAAGTCTAAAACTCCAATCTATCAACGCGCCAGAAGATCGCATTTTTACTTTCTCCATACGCACTATGTACACAACGGAAATATATGTTTTAGGGTCCCCAATATCCAAAAAAAAAGCATTTTCACAAAAAGGTCCGTGTGTGTGTGTGTGTGTGTGTGTGTGTGTGTGTGTGTGTGTGTGTGTGTGTGTGTGTCCGTGTGTCTGTGAACACGATAAACCAAAAACAAAAAGTCGGTAAAATACCAAACTTGGTATTTAAGTTTAGTATCTTCCAGGGATGCGACACGAAGATTTTGATAAAAATCCCCCCACCCCCAACTAACCTTTACATGGAACTTTTTTCGAAAATTTTGATTTTCTCAAAAATGGCTCTAACGATTTTGATTAAAAGTTCGTATACTAAACATATTTACCTGACAAATAAAATGTATATCCTGAATTTCCTGGGAATAGCCTCTGAAGAGTAGTTTATTCTGCATGAATTTTACTAAATTTTGAATAACTGCTAAACCGTTAGAGATGGACAAAAACTTACTACACAAAAACTGTACAGCACATTAAAACACACAATTTATGTTATATACATTTTTTTCGTGGAGTTCGTCGTTTTTGTGACATTCCTTATTTTTGGTTTCTGCTATGAAAAACGTATATTTTCCACATACAGGAACTTGTCAACTCCTATCCATATAGACAAAGGAACTTCATTGACATAGCAACCAGCTTTTGAGTATCACTTTAACCTACAGTTGTCCCTTATTTCGCTTCTACTTACAAGGAAGCGAGTAATTAGACTATTTCTGCTATTTTTTTCTGATTAGCATAAAGTAAATAAAAGTATAAGTTTTTTAAGAATTATTTGTTGCAGGGATATGGAGAAAGTCATGTGAATGGTACACATCCTTTTGTGAAAATGCTTTTTTTGGATATAGGGGACCCTAAAACATATATTTGCGGTGAAATCTCGGTATCGAATTTTTGGTGGAGTGCAATACTTTCTCTATACATTATGTACATATTGCGTATGGAGAAAGTAAAAATTATTGTTAAAAAGCTTATTCTTCCATTTTGTGAAAGTCGAGATAAACATTAGCAGAAATAGTCTTAATTATTTGCCTTCTTGTAAGTAGAAGGGAAATAATGGAATACACTAGGCTAAAATGATTGTCAAATATTTAAATAAAAACTGGTTAGCATGTGGATGAAATCCGTTTCTATGCAGTGCCAGTAGTTTACAACTTTCCGTGTCCAAAAATTTCATTATTTTAAATCTGAAACAATGACAAAGAATATCTGAGACATGATCAATTCAACGAAAAAAAAAAATTATGACATAAATTTTGTGTTTTAACGTGATCTACATTTTTTGTCCAGTAAGATTTGTCTATCTCTTACGGTTTACCAGTTACGCAACATGAAGTAAAATTCATTCACAATAAAGAGCTCTTTAGAGGCTGTTTCCAAAAAAATTCAAGATATAAACTTTATTTTTCATATAAACATCTTTAATATACGGAGTTTTAATCAAAATCTTTAGAGCCATTTTTGAGAAAATCAATACTTTCGAAATGTTTTCCATGTAAAGGGTAGTTAGGGTTGGAGACATTTTTTCAAAATCTTCGTGTCGCATCCCGAGGATATTAAACTTAAATGCCTAGTTTGGTATTTTACCTACTTTTCGTTTTTGAGTTGTGTTCACAGACACGAACACGCACGAACTTTTTCTGAAAATGCTTTTTTTTTTTTTTTTTTTTTTTTGGTTACAGGAGACCCTAAAACGTCTATTTGCGGTGAAATCTCCGTATCAAACTTTTGAGTGGAATGCAATATCTTCTCTGTACTATATGTATATAGTACGGGTAGAGAAGTAATAAGAACAAAAAACAAAACAGAAAAAACACTTGTTTTGGAGTGGCAGTGCTTGTTGAATATCCATGACTGCGAATGGAGTTAATCCAGTCCTGCTATGAGTTACAATGCATGCTCAAATGTCTGCCTCACATTCAAGAGGTCCCGAGTTTGAATCTCGGTTAGGGTGAGCTACTCGGATTAGGTTTGTTTCGTGGTTTTTCCTTATCCTAAGAAAAAGATTATCGGGTAACTTCACTTTATGGACCTTAGACTCATTTAAACATCATTTCACCCATTTCATTCTTCGTCCGATATTACTTCCCAGATTAACGACTTTAAATTTAAAAATAAACAAATAAATAAACACGAAATCAAATATGTGGTGATATAATCATTACGAATTTCTTAAAGTTAACTTATCCAGTTTATCTCTCGTCTATTCTGCAGTACACGCAGTATCATGATAAGCAAAATCGCTTCTTTCGTGGACATAATATGCATTCAAAAGCTAACTGCTATAATGTATTTACTTGCGTGAAGCAATTTTGAAAACATATGCAACACGTGTTTATTAATATTTTAGCATATAGAGGCAGAATTCAAAAATTCGAGGGATAAGAGGGAGATTTTGCTCTCACATTACTGCTATCCATTAGAACGACAAGAAATTCACGTGTAAAATACAGGCCTTCAAGTGTCAGAAACAATTAAGGAAATGTACTAACTGTAGATAGTGACAAAAGCATAACCAGAAAAGCACAAAATCTAAAGTGGGCAAAATGGTGGGTTAGGACCGCGTTGTTGGAACCCTTCTTTCAATGTTGTATTGGTATGAAGATGAAGTACTTAATTTCACTTCTTACAGTAATTTTAATCCCATTAATTTGTCGTGAAATTTCCTAGAGATTGACAAGGGTGTCCACATATGCAGATTTTATTCAAATGTTTTCCGAATTTTGTTACATACTCATTTAACACAATTATATTTGTGTTTTTTAATTCCATACCAACATCGTCAAGTAGTTATAAACATTTTAATTTACTTTTATTTCGCTAGTTAATCAGGATTTGCACATGATGAAGAAACTATAATTTTGAAAGTATAAAAGATATCACACAATATTTAAATAGTAATATAAGTTTTCATTGTTCTAGTTATTTCATAAAAAATAAAGTTTTGATTACAGTTGTTCTAATAATTTATCCTTAGTGGTCAAATTAATAGTAATATGTCGAACATTTTAAATGTTTGGCAAAAACACCTGACAATTTGAATAAGATGAGTCGCAAACTACATTGTATTGAGCATAGAACAGTGTAAGAAAAACATAAATCGAGTGAAAGTGATTAGAATCGAGACCTTCACTCTGAGTCTTTCTTCATGCAAATGCTGGGATAGAGTTTCTTATATCACGAATATTGCCGACCTCTCATCCCGTATTATATTTCATTTCATCTTTCGGGGCATGGGGTTTCTACTGGGTAGTTTGGTGTTATGTGGTGCTCGGTAGATTTGTGGTATGTAACTTTTTCCTTCTCTACTGGTATACGGAACTAGGTATCCTGGGCTCATCATGAATTCCGTGCGAACTACCTGGATGACACTTTTAATGACCTCAATTCCGTTCCGTTGGAACCTGAGTTTAAACTTGTTTATCTGCTAATTAGCTCTGCTGATTCAGTACAGTTTATGTGTTTTAGTTAGTCACATATGTCAAGCGGCATCAAGGGTCATCCAGCGAACGGAAGGGAAGGGGTGTACGGTGAAAAAAAAAACTGCTTCGTATAATAGACGACAATGCATTTTATTTCCAAAAGAAGCTGAAGAATGAAATACAACGGTGGGCTTGCGTTAAAAGTTGTAATTCCTACATCAAATTAGGACATAATTGAAAGAGTGATCTTGCACAATCACGAAAATATTCCTGAGATCATTTTAAATAGGCAGAATATTTCAAATTATTTGAAACGGCAAACAGCTGAGGATCTGTCCCTTAGAAAAACCAAAATTATACAACAGGAGATGAGGACTGGAAATGTGAGTACACTAATATCTTCGGATTTAAAATTGATAGGAAATAACATCTCTGCAGAGAAAAACGAACAGGTAGCTGGTAGCTGCACGGAATTCAGGCGTATCCTTCAGGTAGCCCGCACGGAATTCAGGTGGTTTTAGGGATCTCGCACGAAACTCAGGATTACCGGGTAACCTGCCGTATCCGCGCATCGCTACTTGGTCCGGCAAAAACCATTCGGATCTTTCATCTCATACCTTTCTCCCGGAGGTTGTAAACAGAACAATAGGGCTCTGGCGGCAATGTTTAAATACTGCAGGATTTAAAAGGCGGTAAAAGGAGAAAAAATACATTAAGATTAAAAACATTCCAGAATAAGAACTGAAGCTTTCCTGGCGACGTGTTAATTCAAAATCTTCTCGGGCTTCTAGCCAGGTAAAAACTTGGCTTGACACCAACGTTTCGAAGAAGTGCATCTTCCTCGTCTTCAGGGTGAACTTCAGACGAAGACGAGGAAGATGCACTTCTTCGAAACGTTGGTGTCAAGCCAAGTTTTTACCTGGCTAGAAGCCCGAGAAGATTTTGAATTAACATTCCAGAAGAGTACATTTGTGGTGGACAAAGGTTTTCTCCGGGTTCTCCGATTTTCCCCGTCATTCAGTCATCCCACCAAATAAATAATCCATAATCATATTTCTGTCGTGCATTTCACCGTCCTTTCACAACATCCATCACTTTCATATCAGATATCGAGTTTATCACCCATTTTAGCTCCTCTCTCCGATCATATCCTCTGCACCTCAAGAGGCGTCTGACTCCAGGAGCTGGCTTGTAATCCTATTACCTTGCATATGAGGGTAAACAGAGAAACAAAGAAAGAAGAAAAACAAAGAAAGAAAGAGAAAGAAAGAAAGAAAGGCCTACCTACCCTTGACTCCAAAAACTCCTTGCTTACCTTACCATTCGACCTATCGGAATTACTCTACGCTTGTTTAACCGTGTCCTACAACCTGTTATCCATTGCGGCGGGGTGCAACCATTTCTAGCGATATTGGCAACCGTAAAATTTTGAAATACTTATTCAGAGAGTTAAAATATAGGTTTAAATAAGCTGCTGTATTTCTTCTCTAATATGAAATCTTTACACATAGTAAGTACTGAACTTGGTTTAATCACTCGGCCTCTAATTAATTTGAATACACATAACTCGATAATTTATCGTTCGTAGAATATTGGCTTCATATCTCAAATTGATTATAGGAACACCTATTAATATATTTTCACTGTGGTAACTATTTGCACATTTAATAATATTCATTTTGCATCTTGCTAACAAACAAATTTGCAACTACAAATAAAAAGCATACTAAATATTAAAAATACTTCTTTAATTGAATGAAATGTATTACTATTATTATTATTACCATTATTATTAAAATTATTGTGATTGTTGATTAACAAGTTTCATTGCAAGATAAAAATGTTGCTGTAACTCGACAGCATGTTTAGTAGTTATTCGTTATTTTAATTTTTTATTCGGAAAGTAATCATTGAATAAAAAGTTCTATAGAAAGTCGGTTGCGCTGATCAATTGTTAGTATGTATATGCGTGACCTAAAAAGCCGTCCTCCGGGCCGGTTTACAACCAGCGACCTATGGATATCTATTACTTCGCATTTCCAGTAGAGTCTACCAACTGAGCTACCAGAGGAACGTTTTTCTGTATTGTTGTCTTCAAGTAGTACCCAAACGGAAAAATAGGTCGATAAGGCTGTGATCAAGGGCATCTAAATGGTAACATGTTGAGCGCTTTAAAAGGATCAAAGAACAATACCAATAGTATGCCATTGTAGCTAACATTTCAGAGTATTTTTGGATATAAAACTAATTTTTGATATTTTTGGAAATATCATCCACAAATAACAACCTTTAGTGTTAACGTCTCTATTATATAATGCAATTTTTATCATTACCATGAGTGTAAATAATGCAAAAATGCTTAGATGTATTTTCAATGTATGGGGAAGCAAAGAAGTAAACGTAAATAATTATATTTCCTCAAATTTTGACTAAGACTTTGCATTTTACAGTTTTTTACATAGTTTATTTCATATCCAATGATGAAACTACCTAAACACATTGTGGGTGATGCTCTCATATTTGCCTGGTAGATCCTTATTGACAAGAAATAAACGCCACTACGCTATTTGTCCTTTATTTTCCTTCATTGAGAGAAAAAAAGTACGGGCTCGTCCGGGATTTGAACCCGGGACCTCTCGCACCCAAAGCGAGAATCATACCCCTAGACCAACGAGCCTGTTAAGGTAACGTCTTGTATATAAGTGTACACAACAGTCACTAATTACATTTGGAGAGACGTGTGACCATGCAGAATTGTGTAGTCTAAACCAGTTGCTGACTTGTCATCGCCATTTTGTTTGTGAAAATCTTGCTTACTTTGTTTACCACCCTGAATTCTTATAACCTTTATATATTGCTGCCATGCTAAAATTATCGAGTCTTATACTTTGGCGCAGTTAAAGATAAACACGCAGTCATAGATTTGCATCCGGGGTCTATTGCATTCAAAACGAAAATTAACAGCCGATGTTTCAGTTTTCATGGCCATGCTATAAATACTAAGACATAACAGAAACTACGCGTGGGACATAAGTAACATTCATTGCTACAATTACTAAGACTTAACTATATAAATGAGAACACGTTCGGGGTTTGAAACCGGGTTCTCTGGCATCTTAAGCGACAATCATACTCCTAGACCGGTGATTGCCAAACTGTCGATCAAATTCATTGTTTAAAAAGGTTATTCCACTGGATTCTGCTCTAAGAAAAGAGAAGGTAAGGCAGCCAAAATTTAAACTAAAAATCAATTTTTAAACTCCTTTACTCAGGAGCAACAGAGGCAATATTTTTTTAAAAGCAAATATTACACAAAATAAGAAATCGTAAGAATAGGGTGAATTAATCAAAACTGAAATTCAGAGGCTCCAGATTCATTATTTGATACTTCCAAAAATAAAACTGAGATGTGTGCTATTAAATCTGTACAGTTTTCTACAAATAAAGCAATGAGCTCTGACGCTACTTCACGGTTTAAAACTGTCTATGATCCCTGCACCTATTTTCCAATACAACTTGATGAATTGACTGATATATCTACGTCTTGATACAGCTCATGGGAAGTTGTCCATTTTTGCAAGAGTGACTTTTGATTATTTTGAGATGAGATAGGAGTTGCTAAAGATTATACCACTAACAGGACTATGGGCTTTATTAAAAAGCAAGCATAGAAACAGACTGAAATAAAGAACACTTGATCAACTGTATTCCAATGACAGCCTACTTTCTACTCTCCCGAATTTGGGAAAAAAAAAAAAAAAAAACTTGACAAAAAGAGTGCCATCATTCTATTTGGATGTAATAGTTCTGATAAAACTTGTTCTTAAATTTGTAACATAACTAATTACACTTTACTTTCTTATATACAATTCATTTCAAATTATTTTTATTATATACAGTTTAATTAAACTTCGTTTCATATTTACTATAAATGAAATTTTATAGGCAAAAAACAAATTAAGATGTTTTTTTTTTTAAATTTCTCATTTCAGTCATAATTTCTTCTGGTAGCTCTCACTAGTATATAAAATATTACACTGTCCTAAGTTGGTTTTCACAGACATGTCATATACCTACAACTACTGATATTTATACAGATGCTCAGTTAAAATGTAGATAAAAGCTCGTCCGGATTTGAATGAGAACCATATTCCTAAACCAATGAGTCGATGGTTTATCACAGCTATATTACATACTGAGAGCTTTACGTTAGCTCAGATAAAAGTTAAATGAGGGCTTGGCCGCGATTTGAAACCGGTCGGGCACCCTAAGAGAAAATCATAACCCTAGATCAACGAGCCGATAATTTGGCTTTCGTTGCTAACTACTGATAATCATATATTGAAACAGTTAAATAAGGGTTGGTTCGGGATTTGAACCCGGTACCCCCTCGCACCCAAAGGGAGAATCATACCCCTAGACCAACGAGGTAATGGGTTACTAGCTCATGGCGGGTTAGGTTAAATACAAGCATCATCACCAGGCGGACACGTAGTAGAAGATCAAACAAGTTTTTATCCAAGAATTAATTTTAGAAGTAGTTTCTTTAAGAAATTTAATTATATGCGGATCGTGCTTAATACTAGCTTCGGATTTTTGTACATTTACAATTTGAAACCAAATTAACATTCATGTCGCATTTTACACCTCACAAAGAAAAATGCTGCAGTGATTTGGAATTGCTTTGACATATCACAAACTATAAGGGCAATCAAATTTTTGTTCTGTCAGCTGAAACCCAAGTAGTTAATATCCCAGATTAAGCAATGGATTAACGTTAATCCTGCCGCTAGGGGCGCTAGTGTCGCTGTTAATCCGCGGATTAAGGCGGATTAAGAGCGTTGTTGGGAGGTTTGAGAACTAGCACCAAGAGCGGAAGGATTATCGCTAAATCCAATGGCTTAATCTGGGATGTGATTGTGGGTAATCCGAAAGTGGATTAACGTGTGGAAGTGATGATGACGGGAGCTGGGGATGAAAAGAGGGAATGGTGTGAAATGCAGAAGTAAAAATGGCATGCGGAAGTGACGTGTAGTGATTTGATTGGAGAAAATAAGGTGCGATGTGAATGGTGGATGGGTAGGAAAGAATGGCGGGGATTGGTGGAAATAAAACGCTTGGTGATAGGTTGGCGTGAATAGGAGAAGATAAAGGTATAAAAGGGGAGGTGGTGGATGGAAAATGGAGATTGAAAGGATGATTGTAATAGCGCTGATGATGGTGGCAGTTGCCGGCGCGGAGAGGAGCTGCGTTAGTTTTGGGAGGTGTGGGTTCGAGTTGAATGGCGAGACGGGACATTTGGAAAATGTGACAAGATGTGATAAGGATTATGAATTATTGCCTAACTGTACATGCGTATACCGGAAAGGCAGTGGGTGTAGGTTTGGTTCTGACTTTATTAACCTAGGTACACTTAAAAACGTGTATAATTGTTTAAAACCGATAACGAGATGTCAGAGGGGGCGGAGATGCTCAGGGATGATGTACGGGAAAGTAAAGTTTGGACAGCTTGAATGTCCAGAGGGGTATGTTGGAACAGGAAGATGTGGGTGTGAAAAGGGAGAAGTTAAGGATGAAGCCGGGTGTGAATTTTATAAAACACCGGTGAGAATGTATGCTAGCGACAACAGTTCGATTCTTGTTGAGATGGTAGATTGTAGTTTGTTGATGGAAACGATAGATTTGCCGGAAGGGTTGGAATTGGATTGGAAATTGACTCCGGAGGAAAGCGAACTTGTGATGGCGTATAGTGTGGTAAATGAGATGAATTCCTACTTTTCTGAAAATTTTGTGTATATGTTTGGGAAATGTGGCGATGGTGAGTGGCAGCTGAACTTAGGTGGTGGGAGGAAAGTAAGTGGAAGGGTGAAGAGGGCGTCTAGGTGGTCTGCGGAGGGGAGCTTGAAGGTAAATTCGGAATGTAATGGGAATGGTGGGGATGTAGGAAGGGTGTCGGTGAATAGTATAAGAAAAGCGGCATCACAGAGGTGCAAAAAGGAAATAAATGCGATGAAACAAAAAATAAAAAAGGAATGCGAAAATAAATTGAAGGAAGTAAAGAAGGAGAATGAGGGGGTGAATAAGGAGAAACAAGAGTGTGAAGAGAGGGTAAGACAAATGCGAGGGATGATGGAAAGAATGAGAAAAGAACTGGAGGAGAAACATGAGAATGTGACGAGGCAACAGACATTGGTAAACAGAATAAAAGGAAATGTAGCTAAACTTTTTGAGGAATTTGAGGGGCTAAAGCATATGATTGGGAAATTGGAAAACGCGTGCACTGGAGGGGTGGAGAATTTTCCCAATTATGAAACAACATACGACGAAGAGGGGGAAGAAGAAGGTGAGGAAACTGGGGGAGGAGGTGTGGATGAGGGGAACCACGAAGAGATGGAATACGATGCTAATTAATGAGGAAGTTGAAATTGCATGACTACTAAAGAAAATATTTAGGAGAGGGAAAGGAACCCTAGTTAGGAGAAACACAATAAGTGAAAATAAAGAAATACACATCGAATGAGGAAGTTAAGATATAAACATTGAATTTATTTCTGTGTGGGCATACAAAACAATTGTAAATTGATTTAAGAATAAACAAACCACACACAAATATATATACATAAAAAAAAAAAAAAAAAAAAAAACAGCACAAGGTTCAAAAATCGAACAATTGTTTAGAGAAAAGAAATGTCTCTCTCTTTGTAAATTGTTTTTAAGAAAAAAACAAATCACACACAAAATTCACATTGCGAAAAATCACACATATATATACATATAATAAAAAAAAAAAAAGAAAAAAACAGCACAAGGTTGAAAAAACTAATTCGCAATATTAAATATACCAAACAATACACACACACACACACACACACACACACACACACAAAACTAAGATATATATATAAAATGGAAAAGAATTTGAAAAAACCATGTCATTGTATACCATCAATTGCGCATTAGGGGTCGGTAACCACCACATCGAACACAGGGCCCTTGGTTCGTGTAGCGCAAATGGGGGTATTGAATGGAAATATTATTAATAAAACAGGCACGACGAGCCTGGCACGTCAAACAAGTGGGAGAGAAACTACTATGATTTGACGTGTGCCACACTGTGGAAACAGTATACATGCTTAAAGTTGATTGTAAAATTTTGGCGTCGTACCGTTTGGCCATGCACAATGTGCAGAAGCCAGTCTGAGAGGTACAGCAAAACATATCTAAGGAAGACAATGCCTTAATACTTGTATAGGACACTTACAAACAAAGTGAATTAAATGAGGAGATGGAATTGAACTGTTATTTAATAAACACTGCCGATAGGCCTGGCAAAATAAGCACATAGGTTGATAGATAGCTTCGGGGAAAGAAATAAATTGTAACACTTCCAAATCGGCACCGATATGAATAAAATAATTCATAAGGGTGTCGTTTGTGTAAAACGGAAGGCGGTTAATAATAAGATCTCTAATTTCACTTTCATCGCAAGGGGTGAGACAAGGACATGGCATTACTGACAAACCAAAACGAAGAAAAGACAGATACAACTAGAAAAAAACACACATAGTACTTACAGAATTATGCTGGGGGCCATAAATTGAACGGTGATTACACACACACACAAAACTATACAACACTGAAAAATATTAGATTTCAAAAAACACGCTGAATCAATTATGATAGCAGACGCCGCTTTTTGAGGTGGGCATACGACGGCCGGGGTTGGGGGGACAAAGGCACCAGCGGGGCTATTGGGGCTCGCTGACGCTTTCCCAGCCGCAGCCTGGATGCTGGCGAGACCGGGACCAGCAGGGGAATGGCAAGGTCGCAGATGGACTCGTCGCCGGCGTCCTCTGGAACCCGAACGTTGGCGAACGCCGTGTCAAATCCGTCGTCCTGCTGCAGTGGATACTCCTCCTCACACCGCCCGGGGATCGAACCCTGATTAAATTCTGGCAACAGAGAGCGCCTGCACCCCTTGCTGGGAAACTTAGAGGAAAGGAGAGGGAGTAAGGATTGAAAAGGAGGCAATGGCTGAGGGGAAGAATGTTGCTCAAATTTGAATTGAGTGAGGGGGGAGGATATATCAATAACGTCAATAGGGACGGGGGAGGAGGTCCGAATATTTACAAACGATGGAGAGGAAACGGGACTGTAGGAAGGGGCGTAGGAGGCAAGGGGGGAGGAGATGCAGGGGTCGGAGATGCCAGCAGAGGAGACGTCGTCGTCTTCGGCGTATTCAGCAGTGATGCTGGTGGAGTTGCTGACGTCTGAAGACGAAATCACGATAGTGGACGACGGCTGAAGAGGAGTGCTGAACCACGCCGGGGGCGACGCCGGGGACGACGCCGGGGGCGACGCCGGGGGTGACGCCGGGGGCGACGAGGAGTTGCAGGCCACGGAGAAGCCGGAGCAGTTGTTGATGTCGATGGTGGTGGCGTTGGCGACGTCAACAGAGGAGACGTCGTCGTCGTCTTCCGTGTAACCGTCGGTGATGTTGGTGGAGATGGTGTCGTCTATAAAAGACGAAATCTCTATTATCGACGGCTCCACAGGTGGAGCAGCAGTGCCGCACCTCGCCGGAGACGACGTGGGGGGCGACGCCGGGAGCGACGCCGGGGGCGACGACGCCGAGAGTTGCGAAAGCCTAGCGACGTCACCCGACTCTACGGTGGCGTTCAGAAAAGAAGTACTGGATGCAGGTTGCTGAAGCGCTGCAAGCGACGGCACTGAAGAAGAAGAATGGAAATCGTTCGGCGCACTGAAGACCTGCGTGATAGAGGTTGTAACTATCCTTTCCTCAGTCACCACTTGATGCCACAATCGTCTACTCGATGGAGAAAAAAAAAACTGTCGCTGACGGTGAAACTAGTAAAGTGTGAACGGTGCATTGTGAAGCTATACGCTCGACAACAGAACTGAAAGTAAAGGCCTGGTGACAAAGTCCCAACATTTAAAGGACTGCTAATCGACATGTGGATTTGCGTCACACAATATGGCTGACGCGATAACAAGTTGTTAAAGAGCGTGTGAACTTTAAAAAATGCTGTGAGAACGGAAGCTCATTAGCACGAAAAACTTTAAATGTGGTTTTGTGGTGAATGGTAGGAAAATTTGGGTTTTATCGAAAGCGGATGTTGCGGTGGTTCGACGGTGGGACCGGAATTACTCCGGAAAAAACACCCGATTAAAATTCTGGAAATTGTGGCGAGATAAGCCACCGGGTGATTTAATGAGCTCTTTAACTGAACGCGCAGACGGAAGTTGCGGCGATGATAAGGGTCCTTTAAATACACGTGTCGATAAGGCGCTCGCAACAGTGAGAAAGTGCTTTAAAGATTTAAAAGAATATCGATTTTAGGTTTTCGAGGGATTTATGCGTAATTGTGTGTGATAAGTAACGATGTAATAGAAACAGGAAAGGTATTGGTTGTGTGCGCGGTAATAGGTAGTTGTGTATATTAAAAATAATATAAAACTGAGATACTTTTGACTTGCGGAGTGTTTACATATAATTTAAAAGAAGCAGGTAAAGAAAAAAATGGCCAGGACCAGAGTGTGGTTTCGTACAATGGAGCACGAATGGACGGACAGCGAGGAAGTCGAAATTAGGCAGCCGAGGTTCGAAATTATTTCGCATAGGGAGCGAAGCATGAAAAGGCTTTTCTCTGGCTATACAGAGACCGAAATTGTTGTGAACTCGGGACACAAAGATGCAAATTCTGTGCAGTGGGTGACAGACCTCTTTAACGACATTGTAAAGTTTGCTAAAGAGACCCTGCTGGATAACGAACCCGGTTTCTTAGGAATATCGATATCGAACGATAGCGAACCATCCAAACCGTTCAATATGAGTGTGAGACGCATCGATCAAGTGAATGCCGATGTTGTTATTAAATCCATTGAAAAGGTCATGCAGAGCAATAAACAATTTCTGCTAGCAGGACCTCTAAACATTACATTTGTTTGGACAAAGCAGGTGTCGGGATCGTGCTATAAGCCGTGCAATGCCTGTAGCGGTAATAAGGGAATAATAGAAATAATTAACAAAGACCAGTTGTGCTTGCCGAGAGCCATTGTTGTTAGCAAAGCGAAAGCCGACAATGACGTCAATTATCAAACCATGAGACGCAGTGAGTTCTTGCAAAAGCAGAGGGCCATTGCCCTTTGCGAAAAAGTGGGAAAATTAAATGGCGCATTTACTATAGATGACGTCAGACATTTCGACGCTGTGTTAAAGGACTATAAGGTGACTGTTTTCGGAGATCATTCGGGCAAGAACGTGCTATATGCGTCTGCAAAGAATGTAAACAAACATATTGACGTCATTTATCACGAGGGGCATTTTAACGCCGTAGTAAACCTACACATGTGTTTTAAGTGTAAGTGGTATTGTCGCCAATGTAATTACCCTTCGGCAAACAAAAAAGAATTACACAGGTGCGAGGAAAAGTGTACAAAGTGTCACCAGCAGTGCGAAAAGAGCTATTTAGCTTACATACACTGTGCCGCGTGTAACCGAGATTTTAAGGGTCCTACATGTTTTCAAAATCACGTTAAAAAAGGGGCTTTCTACCCAAAGGCACTTTCCGTGTGTGATGTAGAGAAGGTGTGTACGACCTGCCAAAAGATGGTTAATCTCAGGCATAGAAAGATACCTCATCAGTGTGGGGAGAAGTATTGCAGCAACTGTAAGACGCACGTGAGCGACGGGCACTTGTGTTTCATACAGCCGTACGTTTCTCCCAACAAAAGAAACAGGTTCGTGTTCATGTTCATCGACTTTGAATGTACACAGGACAGTGCTTATGTCGGCAAACCATTAACGTACGAGCATGTACCAAACCTGTGCGTGCTATACCAAGGCTGTCCGTTATGCATAAACGAGACCACTAAAATGGCGTATTGTACAGAGTGTGGCATTAAAGAGTGGGTCTTTATGCACGATCCGGTAAAACAATTGTTTTGTCACATTACCCAGGCGAGGTTCGAAGCCTGGGACGTGATCGTGGTGGCCCATAACCTCAGAAGCTACGACGGGCAATCTTTATTGAAGTACATGGTACAGAATTTGAACTGGACGCCTGAGCTTATAATGAACGGGAACAAAATATACCGCATGCGCCACGGTGACGTCACGTTCATTGATTCGCTCAACTTTATACCCATGCCACTGGCTCGCTTTTCAAAGACCTTCGCATTGAAAGATAGCAAGGGCTGCTTTCCATACTTATTTAACACCAAGGAAAACCAGAACTACGTGGGTTCGATTCCCGATAAAAGATATTACTGTCCACGGGGTATGTCGGTGGAGGGGCGAAGAGCCTTCGAGCTGTGGCACGACGAAAAGGTGGTCTCCAACTACGTCTTCGACATGAAGGCGGAAATGGTGATGTATTGTAAAATGGACGTGCTTTTGTTAAGCCAGGGAGTAGCAAAATTTAGAAGGCAGTTTTTGGATGAGAACGGCATTGACCCGTTCAGAGAATGCGTCACCATTGCGCAAGCTTGCATGTGCGTCTATAGAAATCGCTTCATGCCGCCGAAAAAGCTAGGGCTCTTGCCCGTCGGAGGATACCGCCTAGTCGACAGGCAGTCTCGCATAGCGTGCATATGGCTTACTTGGTTAGAATTACAAAATAACTTTGTTATACTGCACGCTATGAGAGGCCGCGAGGTTAAAATTTTAGGCCACAAAGTGGACGGGTACAGAGAAGAAGGACCTGTAAAGTACGTGTACTTCTTCCACGGTTGTTTTTACCACGGGTGCAGGCGTTGTTTTCACAACCGCCATGCCCCGGTGTACAGCACGGGAAAAGAAACCATGGCCTCCAGGTTCGAAAGCACCGAAAAGCTCACCCGGCAGATCAGGGAGGCCGGCTATACGGTGGTGGAAATGTGGGGTTGCGAGTTCGACGCCTTGATGAAGGCGAACGAAGACCTAGTGCGCCATGCGAAGAACTTCCCGGTACCCGAACCCCTAAACCCCAGAGACGCCTTCTACGGAGGCCGCACAAACTGTACAAAGACGTACTGCGAGGCGGTCGGGGACCGGAAGATTTTGTATTATGACGTGTGTAGCCTGTACCCGTTCGTGAACAAGACAAAGCCGTACCCCGTGGGTCACCCCAAGATCCACGTAGATCGCTTTCCTCGCCTAGAAGACGTGCGAGGAGGCCTTGTAAAGTGCCGGGTTCTACCCCCGCAAACTCTGTACCACCCGGTGCTGCCGGCGCGCATCTGCGGCAAGCTGATGTTCCCGCTATGCCGGGCATGTGCAGAGACGGAGAACCAGGTCGAATGCCGGCACGGGGACGACGAGAGGGCCTTGTCGGGCACCTGGGTTGTCGACGAGATGAAGGTAGCCTTGGAGGAGGGGTACCGGCTCCTCCAGGTCTACGAAATTTGGGAGTACGACGTGGCACAGTACGACCCGCGCACCGGGTCCAAGGGGCTGTTCGAGGACTACGTCAATCAGTTCCTCAAGATCAAGACCGAAGCCTCCGGCTGGCCCTCGGGTTGCGAGACGACAGAAGCCAAGCAGGAGTACGTGAAACAGTTCTTCGAACACGAAGGCGTCGTTCTCGATCCCGAGGTCATCGCGTCCAACCCCGGCAGGCGGGAATTGGCCAAGCTGATGATGAACTCGTTCTGGGGTAAACTAGGTCAGAAAAGTAACATGTCCACGTGCGAGCTAGTGGGCCGGTACGAACGCCTTCTGGACCTGCTCAATGACCCGGGCATCGAAGTGCAGACCTACGTACCCGTGTCGAGTGAGGTCACTTACGTGGTGTGGAAGTACTGCGAGCAGAGTCCGAGAGTGAACTCCGCCTCCAACGCCGTGCTTGCAGCTTACACCACGGCGCATGCGCGTCTGGTGTTATACTCGTACCTGAAGCGCCTCGGAGAGCGGGTGTGCTACTTCGACACCGACTCCGTCGTCACCACCGCGTTACCGGGGGAATGGACCCCCTCCGCGGGACGCCTCCTGGGGGACATGACGGACGAGCTGGAGAAGTACGGTCGAGGTGCGTACATGACCCGTTTCGCCTCCACGGGCCCGAAGAGCTATTGCATGGAGATCAAGTGCCCGGAGACGGACAAGACCGTCTCGGTATGTAAGGTGAAGGGCATTACACTCCATTGGGGCAATCTACAGCACGTGAACGCCGATGTGATGCGCGACATGGTGCTGACGGATCGAAGCAAGACGGTGTCTCTGGAGGGGACTCAGATTTCTAGAAAACCGTTTTGGACGGTGGTCACCGAACCGAGCACGAAGACCTTCAGAATGGTGGTCAACAAGCGCGTTTACACCGAGGATTTTGACTCGCATCCCTACGGGTACAAGAGAAAAACATAAATGAAACGCCAAGCGCAGGCGAAGCTCATTTCGAACCAGGGACCCCTGGGGACGCGATGCCCAGATCTCGGCACCTTAGGCGATTCAATTTTCCCAGCACGATGCTCGTGGCGGGGCCTTCGCGCTGCGGAAAGTCCACCTTTGTGAAAAACCTGATTCGCCACGCCGACGACATGTTCGACGAGCGCCCCAAAAAGGTGCTGTGGTGCCACCCTCCGGAGTATTCGCCCAGACTCGAAGCCTTGCCCCTGCGGTGTGAGACTCACGCGGGGATCCCCGAACTTGCCTCGGTGGGCGAGAAGTATCTCGTCATTTTGGACGATCTCATGGTCGAGGGTGGCGGGAAGGACGTGTCTAATTTTTTCACCAGAGACTCCCACCACAAGCGCTTCGGCATCGTGTACATTCTGCAAAACGTGTTTCCTCAGGGGCAGAAATATCGCAACATCTCTCTCAATGCAAACTACATCGTGGTGTTCAAAAACAACCGCGACAAGATGCAGATCGAAAGGCTGTGTCAGCAGATCGAACCCAGGAACTCAAAGTTTCTCTTGGAGGCTTTCGAAAAGGCCACCGAACACCCGCATGGGTATCTGGTGCTGGATTGCACTCAATATACGCCTAACCGATACAGGTATCGAACCGGCGTGCTGCCGGACGAGAAGCTCTCGTATTTCGTACCCAACTGAGGGCGATGATTATTTGCTTTGTTTAAGCCGAGATTTGCACCTACCAAGAAGAAGAAGTCCCGGGTTCGATGCACACTTTACATTGTATCGAGGGTTTTTTTACGCCACTGGAACCGCTGATGTTAAATAACGCTCCATTTTCGGTGCGGTCGTCATTACCGTGCCAACATGGCTAGGGGCAGGTTAAGCCTTGCAAAATTAAGCAGTGCCCGCATAGCGAGGCAGCACGCGAATTTGACAGCTCTGGCCAAGGCAAAGGCCCCTTTGCGGAAAAAGTTGATAAAAAATGCCGATGGCGATCTCATTAAGGCCATTTGCGAATGTATGCTCAATGTGTGCAGAGGTCACGTGCAGCTACCGAAAAAGTGCTTGAGTCGCTTAAAGAGGCATAAAGGGTCTTGGAGGAAACTCGTCGACAAGCGAGTCCCCCTGAAGAAAAAGAAGCAAATCTTGGTACAAAAGGGAGGCTTTCTGCCGGCATTTCTACTACCCGTGTTAGCCACGTTGGGTAGTGCCCTGGTGTCAAAATTGACAGGATGAAGTACGGCAAGCAGATCCTCGTTGCCCCCGAACCAAAGACCGTGCAGAAGCTTCACGTCATCGACCACACTATTTCCAGGCTGGCTAAAGAAATCGAGAAGGTACAGCGATCAAAACTCTCGCCTGACGAAAAGTGGCGCCTCGTAAAATATAAATTGGGCCACTATCTCGATCTCGTGACACAAGTCAGACGACCCTACCTTAGCCATAACAAAGACGATGATGATGATGTTGATGATGACGCTTACGAAGACGTTAATGAGACGGTGAAGCTGGAGGTCGAACCCAGATCCGTAAAAATCAACCCCTTTTCGCCTCGCAAAGAAAAAAAGAAATCGCCTGCCGCGAGATATCATTTTCGCAGACGACTTTGGCAACCCCTGTACAAGTAAAGCATGAAGGAATGGAAGGCACTAAGACGGTACTACGAAAAGCCGGAGCACTATGCCGGTTTGGGCACGGTGAAGGCCCTGCGAAAGGCCACGGGAGCATCAAAGGCGAACATCGAGTCCTTCCTTCAAACCCAGGACAGCTACACCTTGCACAAACCGGCGAGAAAGAGGTACCCCACCAAATACTATCACGTGACCAATATAGACGATCTTTGGGAAGCCGATCTTAACGTCATGAACAGCGTGAAAGAGCACAACAAACCTTACGTCTACATTCTCACCGTTATAGACGTGTTTTCAAAATACGGTTGGGCTGTTGCTCTAAAATCGAAGCTGGGTACCGAGGTTGCGCAAGCTTTTCGCTCCATATTCTCCGAGCGCGTCCCCAAGGTCCTGCAAACGGACAAGGGAACGGAGTTTACCAACAAAACATTTCGCGCTTTTCTAAAGAAGCACGATGTGCAACATTACACCACGAAAAATAACGTGAAAGCCAGCGTTGTAGAACGCTTTAATCGCACCTTAAAAACGAAGATGTGGAAATATTTCACGCTTAAAAACAGCTATAGATACGTGGAAGTTCTTCCAGCTCTCATGCAGTCGTACAATAATTCGTATCACAGGTCGATAAAGATGGCGCCAAGGGACGTGAACGAGACTAACATTTTACAGGTTTACCACAATCTGTACGGAAACAGGCCCGAGCCACGAACGAGGGCGCCCCGATATTCCGTTGGCGATCACGTGCGCATCTCCAAAGAAAAAATGAAATTCGATAAGGGGTACGAACAGAACTGGACCGACGAAATATTTAAGATTGCCGAGGTCGTGCGCGGCAAGCCCGTGGTATATAAGTTGCAGGATCTGACCGGGGAATCCATTGACGGCATATTTTACACAGAGGAGTTACAAAAGGTCGCTCTTCCGGAGACTTTCAAAATCGAACGCATAGTGCAAAGCAAGGGTAGGGGACGCAACAAACAGCTGCTGGTCAAGTGGAAGGGGTATCCTCCCAAGTTTAACTCGTGGGTCCTGGCTTCGACGATCGATTCGGTATGATTAAGACGAAGCCGTTCTCCATCACCCTAGTGAGCAATGCTTCCATGGATCACTTCACCGATAACACCACGGCGAGATTTTCAAACATCTTGCCCGAGAGAATAGTTCTGCAGGGAGAATGGGAAGTGGCCCTGCAAAAGGTTAGGTATCCGGTAAAATTTTATAACGTTTCCCGAGACGATGCCCACATTGTGGGCACCAAGTACACCATGACGCGCCTGCCTACGCATTCCAAATTCAGTTTAGAAATGCCTCAAGGCATCGTGCACAATCCAAAAGACCTTGTCAATCTCGTCAACGCACTCATTCTGCAACACCTACAGGTGGAAAACTTTTTCCTCTTCGACGAGCGCAAGATCACGGTAAGCGTGAATGCGGCCGTCACGCATCCCGAGCGATTACCCGACACTCCATTTTCTGGGTATATAGAAAACGTCGTGCGCACTGCTAAACCGTACATCATAACACAATCCGCCGTTTTGAACGACGCCCCCCACTACAAGCCAAAGCCAAAACCGAAACCAAAGCCGAAACCTACGGGGCAGCAAAAACCCGTCCAGGGGGCGTCTCGCCCGACAAAACCTACCATCGCGACACCTTCAGGTACAAAACCCGAAGGTGCATCATCGTCCGATGCGTCTTTGGACCCAAAACCCGACGGCGCATCAACTTCCAATCAGGGAGGCGAGGGTTCGCAGCCAGACAAAGGTGAATCCGAAGAGGAGGATGCGAACCCTGGCAGTGCCGATCCGGAGAACAACCCATCCGACCCCCTTCATCGCATTCACAGTTTGCTCTTAACACCCGCTATGGCCAAGATGCTTGGCTTCGAACCCTTTACCAACGTGATCCTTCAGAAAGGTCCTAAACACCCTGTAGACCCCTATATGGGGTTTCCTTACGAAATGTTCATCTATTGCAATCTAGTGGCCCCGCAAGTGGTGGGCGACACCTTTGTTCAGGTGATAGAGAGCGTGGCGGTGGAATACGAAAGGAGCAACAACACTTACATGAGCGACGAAAAGACCTTCTACCCCCAAAATTGGGTGCCCTTGACACAGCAGGACTTCAAAACGGTAAACATAGATTTAAGGAACGGTTATGGCGATCTGCTGCCATTTGCTGACGGATTTTCTTCTACTATAGTTCTCGCCTTCCGACCCAAACCGCAATAATGGATGTGCACGACGTCACGCAGTACTACCTCAATCAGGCAGGAGGCGCATACGACGATCGCGACTTCGTCGTTTACAGGGGCAGCCGCTACCAAAAAGGGAGCGGACTATTTTCTGCCCTTGGAGGCCTCTTTAGAAGGGTGCTGCCATTTTTGAAAAGCGGAGCGAAAGCGGTAGGAAAAGAGGCACTCAAGGTGGGTGCGCACGTGCTCTCCGATGTGACCACCGCGGGAAAATCGCCCAAGGAAGCCTTCAAATACAGGCTCAGGGAGGCCGGATCCAATTTAAAACGAAAGGCCAACGAAAAGCTCGACGCGATGCTCGGTTCCGGCATCAAGAGAATAAAACGCACCAAACCCAAAAAGAACAAACAGTCCAAGCTGAAACGTCCTAGGCGCAAGGTACAAGACGTCTTCTCGTAATGGCAGACACAACCGTGCACATGAGTTCCGAACTCGACCTCTTTAAAGAGGTGCCCGTTCAGATGAACATCGAGGAGTCCAGGTTCCTATATCTAAACCCTCAAAATACCCTCATGAAAAATGCCCCCATCACCTTTCATTATTCCGGAAATGCGGACGATTACCTAGATTTGACCTACGTGGTGCTCGAACTCATGGTCCGCATCGTCGATGACAAGGGAGCCGTTCTAAAGGATGATCTTACAGCCACTTTGGTGAACAATGCCTTAAATTCCCTGTTTCAGCAGGTAGAGGTCTCCCTCAATAACGTCATCGTATCCATGCCGCAAGCTGGGTACCCCTACAGAACCTACATCGAGACGCTTTTGAATTACTCCGAAGATGCCATGAACACTAAACTACAATCCTCCCTCTGGAGAAAAGACACGGCCGGCATCATGGAAGTTTTTGTGGCCAACGCGGGGTTTCAGTGGCGTCAGGGGTTTACCAAAGCTAGCAACGTGGTTCAACTCATCGCCCCTCTTTCCAATGCTCTTTTCAGACAGGAGAAGCTGCTTTTGAATAACGTCAGCATGACCATTAAACTCACCCCTGCCTCTCCCCAATTTTACCTGTTTTCCGACCAGCCCACCTTCAAGGGCTACGCCGACATCTTGTCAGCCACGTTACGTTTAAAATCCGTACGACCCTCGCCCACCATCAAACTTGCACACCAGGCCGTGCTCTCAAAAAGCAATGCCAAGTACCATCTCAAGGATGTCAGCTTTCACGCCCTCAGCATCCCCAAAGAGTCCAGAGCAATGACGATTAGCGACGTCTTCATAGGGCAAGTCCCCAGAAGAGTGGTCGTGGCTATGGTCACCGACAAGGCTTATTCGGGAAATTTTAACGCAAATCCGTACAATTTACAACACTTTAAAATGAACTTCTTTCAACTCTATGTGAACGGTCAGCCCGTACCCTCCCAACCGCTTCAACCCGACTTTTCAAAAGGCCACTACATGGAATGCTTTCAAACCCTGCAGGACGGGTTAGGGATTCATTTCAAGGACGAAGGACACTCCATCTCTAGAGAAGCCTACCCGCAAGGGTATACCGTCATGGCTTTCGATCTCACTGCAGACATGAGCGCCAACGAGTCTCACATCTCCGGCCAGCGCCACGGTAGCGTGTCTATAAACATCGGTTTTGCCGACAAATTGACAGAACCCGTCATTCTGCTGGTGATGGCGGAAATACATCGCACCGTCGAAATTGACGCTAACAGATCCATTTTGGTATCATGAACACCTTCCAAATTCAACAGTTTCTATCCACCTGCCCCTCTACGCGCCCCCACTTTTTAGGCGTCTACCCCTGCGATAGCCTACCCGCACTTCACCGTCCTCAAACGCTTCCCGTGGCCCTTGTGGCTAACACCGATCCCAGCACCAAATCTGGTCAACACTGGGTTTGCATCTTTGTGGATAAACAAGCACAGGGGGAATATTTTGACAGTTACGGCATAGGGCCCCTTTCCCCCTATTTTCTTCGGTTCTTAAATTCAATCTGCGGAACGCGCTGGTCAACCAACGCCAGAAGACTGCAAGGTTTTGACAGCACCACTTGCGGTCATTACGTCATCGATTACCTCGCTCACCGCTGTTCCGGTCTCCCTAAGCATACGTTCTTTTCCAAATTTCACGTCAGCAATTACGCTCATAACGATGACGTCATTCGCAAAACCTACAAAGACGTATGTCGCACAAAGTGCTCTAACGCTCAGCAAACCTGCCAACCGTTACAGGTAAGTTCATGGATGTACCTCATCGTCACTATCCGTCTCATATTGCTTTTTTCTTTCTTTTTTTTAACATTGTCTCGCGCATGTGCTTTCAGAACACGCTCCTGCTGTTATAAAAGGTCCGCCCCACCATCGCTCGTCTTACAGAGCCATGCAGAGCGCCGAGGCCATCACGCCACACAGGTTTGTGCATACCTCTTTTTTTTCACACTTGTCTTTGCCACGTGGCTGTTGGTGTATAGCACTCACATGCTATTCTCTCTCTATTGTTTCAGTGGGACACCGAAGGCACCGAAAATCGTCCGAGCAAAAAGAAAGATTTGCCTCAACGATGTCGATCTGCAACCCTGCATCCCTCCTACCCATCCTAGCACCTTTGTAGGCCCTCTATCAGACATTTATTTCCTCAACACCAAACACACCAAATTTGTGTGTGTCGGGTTTTCGCCCTTGTCCCCGCACCAGCTGGTGGTAGCCATTGCCAAATGCGGCCAGCGAAGCGCTGTGGTCCTGGGTTCCACAGAGTGGAATCAACTCGTCGACGCCATTCCCATCATTCACCGACGCCTGGATCATCCGGAGGGTCGTTTACAGGAATATGGATTCAGCGACACCGTCACCGTCCTCTTTAAGAACGTGTTCGGGAAACTAAAAATTGTCTTCAGAGATCCTCACGGTACCTCAGTCACGCTCAACCGCGAAGAGTGGAACACCTTGCACAGCCTGCAGCGCATCATCACCGACATCATGTATCACAAGAAGAAAGAAGAAATGGACGTGCAAAACCAAATTATGGCATACTACAAGTACATGCTTCACTGCCACGCCGCCGGCACCCCTTTCGAAAACATGAATTTCACCCAATTTACCAAGTACATCCGGTGCGCCAATTTCAGAACATTCCTAGAAGCCGATCTCTTTCTCAAACCCCATTTTGCTCTATCCATTTCGCAAAACACGCCTTAGTGCGCATGCTCCAACATGTCCTCTGCTCTACTCTTACCGTACCCAGTTCCAGTTGGTGCCGCTGCTCGTTCAGCATGGGTTACAGAAATTATGTCTCTGTGTACTGCGAAGCATCTAACGTGTTTATAAACTACGAAGTGGAAAATCATCCCAAGAAGAATGTCCCTTATGCACTGCGTTTCATCGATCATACCTACGACGGAAAATCCATCACCGTCAAAGTTCACAGCTGCGAAAATAAAATCCATTACGTCCTCTCCAACACCAATTTCACCGACATCCAGTTCACATCAGACGAGTGGCCAGACGAGGAACGGCAGGACCAACGATTCCAATTTGTGCCTACAAGAGGTTTATACATCATTTTCTTCGAACAACAATACATCTCCACAGCTAAAATGCAGCACTGGATCGACCAAGATCGCATATGCTACGGTACATGCTTAGCGGTGTATTTGGATCACACCGGTTTCTTCATCTCACCCGATCACATCCACGGTGATTGGATATTCAGCGTCCATCAAAACCGTCTTCTCAGGAAACAGGAGGCGTCACAAAGGATTTGAAAAAATTTGAATCCCCAACGGACTTTCCCACCAACGGTCCCAACGGTCACTGGTTTCCTGTGATATTTCATATCCCAATAAGTTCCCACACCAGCGTTTCCGCCTTACACGGTGCGGATGTGATAACATCCAATTAGCACTTCCCGGAACTGCGGTTTCTCAAATCCCTATAAATTCCCACTCCAATGCTTCCGCCTTACACAGTGTGGATCCAGCGTTCGGGAATGCCAGTCGCAAAGCCACTCCGCTGCAAACATTGTTGCTGTCAAATCTCCAGTCCAAGCAATACAAACCTGTGCTCCAGGTGTGAAGCGGTGTTCTTCCAACAACTCGCCAATCTTCGAGACCAAATCGACAACTTTCGCGACAGATACTTCAACAACAGGCGCTGCTCATGACCTGTGGCTGCTTCGCCGTGCTCGTCAAGTACCTGGACAACCAGAGGCGCATCGAGGCACTTCTTCCTCAGGAACGACAGGTTCTTCTAGAAAACTGTAGCGCCATCTTCAACCGCTACCCACCTGAAGACGTGGACGTCGTGTGGAAATACATTCCTACTCACATCCAACACACTTGTGCCCCATACCAACGGTGCAAAAACCACTATAACCTCCCGTCACAAAGAACACAGTTCGACGGACCACCGCCGTTTATAAAAAACTGTCACTGGTGCAACAAGTGAACCATGGGCCAAGACCCCCTCCGTCTACGCGAAGACCTGTCCAACAACACAGACATTCTCAGCGTTTCTCAGCTACAACAAAACGTGCCATACTCAGTGCAAGCCGTCAGATCCCTCGGCACAAAATACGGACCCAGGACCGTCGTAAAAATCGACGAAGAAACCGAAGTCTTCCTACCTGCAAGATTTGGTAAGGCTACTCCTGAACTCATCCAAAACCTCTCTAACACCAAGTTTACCCTCACCTACCAAGGCGAAGAAAAACTCTCAAACGGATTCAAAAAATATCTAGTGAAGTTCGATCCACAATGAACCCATGCGAAATCGATCCCGTGCACGTAGGAAATAACCTACTCCTAAAACTCCTATTTCTACCCCAGCTCGCCGCTAATGGACAATATTCCCAAGTTGCCCTACTCTCCACTGAAACCACCTTCTTCGGCAATCAAAAACAAATCATCGTCAAACTCATCACCGAAAATTCCCAAGCCATCCATGTCAAGTGCCTCCCTTCCAAGGCTAATCCTCACGGATCAAATGCTCAGCTATCCATATACCTGTGCCACAACAAGATTCCCAACCTCGACATCAACGCCACATCGGATGGGTGCTTCTCCACCAGCTTCTCCAACGAGTTCGTGGTGGCCATACCAACCATAGAAACACACAACAACTTTCATCATCTTCTTCTCACCTGCATCACCAAACCTATGCAAGATCGCACCATTTTCAGGATCGACAGCGACAGCAGTGATTCCGAAGACACCGACCATCTCTCCATCACCACAAACTTTAAAATTATTTTGTGTGAAAAAGTGAAAACCGAAAAAAACAATTGAACAGTACAGTAGTATTAAAAAAAATGTGCTACATCACCACAAACTTTAAATCTATTTTGTGTGAACAGTGCATTAGTATTAAAATAGTGTGTATCGTGTAATTCTATCATCATGTATTTTGTAAATTGCTAAGTAGTGTAATAGTGTGTGTATCATCATATAGTGTTAAAATAAATAGGACGTAATAATGCCTAAATTCTGCTCACATTGTATAATACAATTTCTTCAATAAATATTATGTATCATACTGTATCAAAAAAAAAATAAATAAATAAATAAAAATAATCCCAGATTAAGCAGTGGATTTATCGATAATACTTCCGCTCTTGGTGCTAGTTTTCAAATCTCACAACAGCGCTCTTAATCCGCCTTAATCCGCGGATTAACAGCGCCACTAGCGCCCCTAGCGGCAGGATTAGCGTTAATCCATTGCTTAATCTCGGAAAATAAAAATAATCCCAGATTAAGCAGTGGATTTATCGATAATCCTTCCGCTCTTGGTGCTAGTTTTCAAATCTCACAACAGCGCTCTTAATCCGCCTTAATCCGCGGATTAACAGCGCCACTAGCGCCCCTAGCGGCAGGATTAACGTTAATCCATTGCTTAATCTGGGATATTAACTACTAACCCATTTTCAATTTACTGAAGTGTGCGTTATAATGATTTAAATGTTTACATTGCCATTTTTAAAGTGAGCAATGACGTGGTTATATTCTATCTCAAAGTCATTAATATTTCCGAAAAAAGTTAATCTTTGAGCAGCACAGAAACTTTCACCAACTTGTTAGAAAAAAATCTGATGTATTCCATCTACATGACTTTCTCTATTATTCTGCAATAAATTATTGTTAAAAGCTTATGCTTCTATTTACTTAACGCTAATCGAGAAAAAATGATCTTATTACTTACTTCCATGTAAGTAGAAGAAAATAAGGGAGTACCACAGGCTAAAGTGATAGTTAAAAGCTCGTTGCTATGTGATTGAAGTTCCTTTGTTTGTATGGATAGGCGTTGACAAATTCCTGTATGAGAAAAGTTTGTTTTTAAAGCTGAAACCAAAAACAAGGAATATCTAAAAAATTATCAACTCCATGAAAAAAACTGTGTATAACATAAATTGTGTGTTTTAACGTGCTCTACAGTTTTATGCAGTAAGCTTTTATCTATCTCTTACGGTTTAAGCAAATCAAATTTTCGAATAAAGTTCCATGTAAAGGGTAGTTTGGGGTGGGAGGATTTTTTCAAAATCTTCGTGTAGCAAACCCTGGAAGATATTAAACTGTAATGCCAAGTTTGGTATTTTACCGACTTTTTGTTTTGGAGTTGCGTTCACAGACACACGGACACTCACACACGGACCTTTTTTTAAAAATGCTTTTTTGGATATAGGGGACCCTAAAACATATATTTCCGGTGAAATTTTGGTATCGATTTCTGGGTGGAGTGCAATACCTTCTCTATACACTATGTACATGCTACGTATAGATAAAGTAATAAGATTAATCCGATGAAGTTCCTTTGTTCGTATGGACAGTAGTTGACAAATTCCTGTGTGAGAAAAGTATAATATTTTAAAGCTGAAACCAATAACAAGGAGTATCTCAAAAAGCGATCAACTCCATGAAAAAAAAATGCATATAACATAAATTGAGTGTTTTAAAGTGCTCTACATTTTTTGTGTGGTGAGCTTTTCTCCATCCCTTACGGTTTAGCAGTTATGCAAAATTCCGTAAAATTCATCCGGAATAAAGTTGTCTTCAGAGGCTCTTCCAAGAAAATTCAAGATATACATTTTATTTCTCAGCTAAATATCTTTAATATATGATATTTTAATCAAAATCGTTAGAGCCATTTTTTTGTGAAAATCAAAATACTATTAAAGGATAGTTTGGGGTGCGGGGATTTTTCTCAAAATCTTCGTGTCGCATCCCTGGAAGATACTAAACTTAAATACCCAGTTTGGTATTTTACCAACTTTTTGTTTTTGAGTGATCGTGTTCACAGACACGGACCTTTTTGTGAAAATTATTTTTTGGATACACGGGACACTAAAATATATATTTGCTGTGAAATCTCGATATCGAGCTTTTGGGTGGAGTGGAATACCTTCTCTGTAGTACATTATGTACATAGTACTTGTAGAGAAAGTACAAAAGCTTTAATCTAATAAAATGTTATATGTAGAGTTGAAACTGCCATTAAACTGAAAATGATCAGTGTGGTTGTCTTTAAATTGATGCAGAACCTAGTTGTAAGCTACTTTTAAAGCTTAATTTAGGAGACACATTTTAGTGAGGTCACTGTATGGAGTTATCGTTTGGCTCGGCAAAGAAATTACTAAGAGTAGGTCAGGTTGGCATGCATCCTCTGGTAGCTCAGTTGGTAGAGCGGTGGACTGTAGTCGGTGCATGATGAGAACAGAAATCCATAGGTCGCTGGTTCAAATCCGGCCCGGAGGAGTACGTTTTATGTCAGGCCTACGTTTATAAAAACAAGAGGTTGGTAAGACCATTATGGCAGAGCATGTTCACCTGATCATACACTCATATTAAGTATAAATGCATACTATTGCAAGCGCATTCAATAAGAGCATATCAAAGTAATCGTTTTATTTGTTTACAGTATTTATACAGTGATTATTCCTAATTTGGTGCACGAGTTTCCGGAAAAATATAAATTTTCTGTGCAAATCAATTTTATTTGTCCAAAAGCATAGTTATATATGAAACGGAGATTGTCAACAACAAAAGATACAAATACGTATATAAGTCAATACCGAATTACAGCATAATAATTAAAATCCTTAATAGAATAAAACAGTCTTTCAATTAGCCTCACAATAACGCAGGTGCTTCATTTGACTTCCATTCGAGAGGTATCCGCTCAATGACAGTTTGCTTCAACCAGACCAACCAGAAATTAATTTGGCGGGAGCTAAAACTGTCACGCAGCGGAAAACAAGTATTTTATTATACAACGCAATCATTTAAAATAAGAAAATGAAAACATGATTACTCAGTAGATCGCCTGTATGCTTACGGGGACGTAGCTCAGATGGTAGAGCGCTCGCCTAGCAAGTGAGATGTACTGGGATTGATACCCAGGGCCTCTAGACATTTCTTCAATAATTTAGCAGAAAATTGATATTTTACACTTTATTTCGACATTTCTTATCTAAGTTAATATAGGTATTTAGTTTATTTAAAACGCAAATCTATTATTCTATAAACATGCACACATTTGGGAAAGAATGCTTTTACCCCTGGTGGGAATCGAACCCGAAATTCCCGCATTAAATAATGTGCGTAGTTGTCTTTCTTGCTTTCAATCTGCGGCAGATAGTTTCCTAGTAAACAATTCTTCCGAGGAGACAAACTACAGTAAGCAGAATGGAAAGGTGGAATTCAACCGGGGACCCTTTGACCAACGCGCCGACGTCAATGTTTTGAGAACATGATACAATTACTGTGCCTTATACTTGAGCACATCAATAAATAAAACAAGGGCTCGTCCGGGATTTGAACCCGGGACCTCTCGCACCCAAAGCGAGAATCATACCCCTAGACCAACGAGCCGACGTTAGCGTTTTGAGAACATAATACAACTACTGTGTCTTTTACATTATCACATCAATAAATAAAACGAGGTCTGGTCCTGGATTTGAACCCCGGATCGCTCGCACCATGAGCGAGAATCATACCCCTAGACCAACGAGCCGACGTTAGTGTTTTGAGAACACGATACAATTACTGTGTCTTATACTTTAGCACATCAATAAATAAAACAAGGGCTAGTTCGGGATTTGAACCCGGAACCTCTCGCACCTAAAGCGAGAATGATACTCCTAGCACAAAGAGCCAACGTCGATCTTTTGAGATCATGATACGACTACTGTGTTATATACTTTAGTTCATCAATAAATAAAAGGAGGGCTCTTCCGGGATTTGAACCCGGGACCTCTCGTACCCAAAGTGATAATCATATCCCTAGACCAACGAGCGGATGTTAGTGTTTTGAGAGCTTAATACAACTACATGTCTTATACTTTGGCAATTCAAAATAGAAAGGAGGACCCGACGGGATTTGAATCCAGGACCTCTATTACCCAAAGCGATAAATCATATCCCTAGACCAACGAGCCGATGTTTATACTTCAAAAGTATGACTTAGCTATTTAGTCTTACGCATAAATTGACTCTGTTAAAGATTTAGAATGAGGGTAGCCGGGATTTGAACCGGGACCTCTTGAACCAAAGTTAAGAATGATACCAATACACCAAAAAGTTGATATTTCGCCTCCACGAGCATGTGATATCCACAGAACAGTATACATTGGCTGGATTTTTAACTATTTATAAAAATATATTAATACAAGCCGCTGTAGAGCTTTGAACCCCAAAACTCTCGCAATGAAGGTGACAATCATACTTCATTCCTAAGAGACAACGTTTCGGTTTAAAGAATCTAATTGTATACTGAGTCCTATATATGTATATAAGCTCAGTACAGAAAATAACAAACAGCCTGTTTGGGTATTTGAACCTGGGGACTCTCGCTCCGAAAGCGAGAATCACACCCCGAGACAAAAGTGCCGATCTAATTGGTTTAGCAACTCTGTCATATTGGCTCAGTAAAAAGTCAAAAAGAGACACGTATGGGATTTGATCCTGTGACCTCTCGCACCCAAAGGGAAAATCATACCCTAAGACCAACGAGCCGACATCAATACTTCCGGAACATGATACAACTACTTTAGCGTATTAATAAATAAAACATGGTATTGGCCAGGATTTGAACCCCGGACCTGACACACCGAAAGCGAAAAATCATACCCGTAGACCATGGAGTTTTGATAACATGATACCACTTCTGTGTTTCTTGCTTTAGCGTATCAAATAAAAAAACGAGAGCCAGCCCGGAATTTGACACCGGGACCTCATACATCCAAAAGGAAAATGATACCCAACGAGGCGACGTAAATACTTCCAGAACATGATACATTTACTGTGTCTCTTATTTTAGCCCCTTGACCAACCCGCCGACGTCAATGTTTTGAGAACACGATACAATTACTGTGTCTTATACTTTAGCACATCAATAAATAAAACAAGGGCTCTTCCGGGATTTGAACCCGGGAACTCTCGCACCCAAAGCGAGAATCATGGCCCTAGACCAACGAACCGATATTAGTGACTTGAGAACATGATACAACTACTGTGTCTTATACTTTAGCGTGTATATGTAAATAGGGATACAGTACCGGAGTCCTGATCAGACTCCGTTACTGTTTTTATAAAAAAAAGAAAGAAAAAAAAAAAAAGGGACAATCATTCACCTAGAACCAACGAGCCGACGTTTATGTTTTGAGATCATTATACTCTACTGCGTCTTATGCTTTAACTCACCAAAAAAATAAAACGAAAACGTGTACGGGTTTTGAACGCAAAACGTTTCTCACCCAAGGTGAGAATCATACCCCTAGGCCAAGGAACCAACCTTAGCACTTTCAGAGCTAGATACAACTACTATGGCAAATACTTCAACTAATAAAAAAAATAAAACAACAGCTCGTTCGAGGGGACCTCCTGCACTCAAAGCAAGAATCATACCCCTATACCAACGAACCGACGTTAATGTTTTGAGAACATGATACAACTACTGTGCTTTATACTTTAGTACATCAGTATATAAAACGAAGCTCGTCCGACATTTGAAAACGGGACCTCGCAAACAAAGCGAGAATGATATAGGGATCCAAAGAGCCAACGTCGATCTTTTGAGATCATGATACAACTACTGTATCTTATACTTTAGCACATCAGTAAGTAAAGCGAGGGCTCGTCCGGGATTTGAACCGGGACCTCTCGCACCCAAAGAGAGAATACACCCCTAGACGAACAAGAGACGTTAGTGTTTTGAGAACATGATACAACTACTGTGTCTTAGACTTTAGAGCGTCAATAAATAAAAAGAGTGCTCGTCCGGGATTTGAAACCGGGACCTCACGAACCCAAAGCGAGAATCATACCCCTAGATCCAACAAGCCGAAGTTAGTGTTTTAAGAACATGGTACAACTACTGGGACTTAGACTTTAGAGCGTCAATAATAAAAAGAGGGCTCGTACAGAATTTGAACCCGGGATCTCACGCACCCAAAGCGAGAATCATACCCCTAGACCAACGAGCCCACGTTAGTGTTTTGAGAACATGATACAACTACTGTGTCTATATACTTTATCAAATCAATAAATAAAAGGCGGGCTAGTCCGGGATTTAAACCCGGGATCGCTAGCACCCTGAGCGAGAATGATACCCCTAGACCAACGAGCCGACGTTACTGTTTTGAGAACATGTTACAACTACTGTGTCTTATACTTTAGCGCGTCAATAAACTAAACGAGGGCTCGTCCGGGATTTGAACCCGGGACCTCTCGCACCCTAAGCGAGAATCATACCCCTAGACCAACGAGCCGACGTTAGTGCTTTGAGAACATGATTCAACTACTGTGTCTTATACTTTAGCGCGTCAATAAACAAAATGATGCCTCGTCCGTGATTTGAACCCGGGACCTCTCACACCCTATGCGAGAATCATTCCCCTAGACCAACGAGCTGCCGTTGGTATTTTGAGAACATGATACAACTACTGTGTCTTATACTTTATCACATCAATAAAAAATGGAGGGCTCGTTCGGGATTTGAACCAGGGACCTCTCGCACCCAAAGCGAGAATCATAACCCTAGACCAACGAGCCGACGTTAGAGTTCTGAGAACATGATACAACTACTTGGACTTATACTTTAGTGCGTCAATAAGTAAAACGAGGGTTCGTACGGGTGTTCAACCCGGGACCTCTCGTACCCAAAGCGAGAATCATACCCCTTGACCAATGAGCCGACCTTAGTGTTTTGAGAATATGATACCACTACTGTGTCTTAGACTTTAGAACGTCAATAAACAAAAAGAGGACTTGTCCGGAATTTGAATCCGGGACCTCTTGCACCCAAAGCGAGAATCATTCCCCTAGAACAACGAGCCGACGTCGGTATTTTGAGAACATGATACAACTACTGTGTCTATATACTTTATCACATCAATAAATAAAAGGAGGGCTCGTCCGGGATTTAAACCCGGGATCGCTAGCACCCTGAGCGAGAATGATACCCCTAGACCAACGAGCCGACGTTAATGTTTTGAGAACATGATACAACTACTGTGTCTTATACTTTAGCGCGTCAATAAACTAAACGAGGGCTCGTCCGGGATTTGAACCCGGGACCTCTCGCACCCTAAGCGAGAATCATACCCCTAGACCAACGAGCCGCCGTTGGTATTTTGGGAACATGATACAACTACTGTGTCTTATACTTTATCACATCAATAAATAAATGGAGGGCTCGTCCGGGATTCGAACCCGGGATCTCTCGCACCCAAAGCGAGAATCATACCCCTAGACCAACGAGCCGACGTCGGTATTTTGAGAACATGATACAACTACTGTGTCTATATACTTTATCACATCAATAAATAAAAGTAAGGCTAGTCCGGGATTTGAACCCGTGACCTCTCGCACCCTAAACGAGAATCATACCCCTATACCAACGAGCCGCCGTTGGTATTTTGAGAACATGATACAACTACTGTGTCCTAGATTTTATCACATCAATAAATAAAGGGAGCGCTCGTTCGGGATTTGAACCCGGGACCTCTCGCACCCAAAGCGAAAATCATAACCGTAGACCAACGAGCCGACGTTAGTGTTCTGAGAACATGATACAACTACTTGGACTTATACTTTAGCGTGTCAGTAAATAAAGCGATGGTTCGTACGGGTGTTGGACCCGGGACCTCTCGTACCCAAAGCGAGAATCATACCCCTAGACCAATGAACCGACCATGGTGTTTTGAGAACATGATACAACTACTGTGTCTTAGACTTTAGAGCGTCAATAAATAAAAGGTGGGCTCGTCAGGGATTTGAACCGGGACCTCTCGCACCCAAAGGGAGAATCATACCCCTAGACAAACGAGCCGACGTTAGTGTTTTGAGAACATGATACAACTACTGTGTCTTATACTTTAGCGCGTCAATAAACAAAATGATGCCTCGTCCGTGATTCGAAACCGGGACCTCTCACACCCTATGCGAGAATCATACCCCTAGACCAACGAGCTGCCGTTGGTATTTTGAGAACATGATACAACTACTGTGTCTTATACTTTATCACATCAATAAATAAATGGAGGGCTCGTTCGGGATTTGAACACGGGACCTCTCGCACCCAAAGCGAGAATCATAACCCTAGACCAACGAGCCCACGTTAGTGTTCTGAGAACATGATACAACTACTGGGACTTATACTTTAGCGCGTCAATAAGTAAACCGAGTGTTCAACCCGGGACCTCTCGCACCCAAAGCGAGAATCATACCCCTAGACCAATGAGCCGATCTTAATGTTTTGAGAACATGATACAACTACTGTGTGTTAGACTTTAGAGCGTCAATAAATAAAAAGAAAACTTGTCCGGGATTTGAACCCGGGATCATTCTCACCCAAAGCGAGAATAATACCCCTAGACCAAGGAGCTGACGTCGGTATTTTGAGAACATGATACAACTACTGTGTTTATATAGCTTATCACATCAATAAATAAAAGGAGTGATCGTCCGGGATTTGAACCCGGGATCGCTAGCGCCCTGAGCGAGAATCATACCCCTAGACCAACGAGTCGACGTTAGTGTTTTGAGAACATGATACAACTACTGTGTCTTATACTTTAGCGCGTCAATAAACTAAACGAGGGCTCGTCCGGGATTTGAAGCCGGGACCTCTCGCACCCTAAGCGAGAATCATACCCCAGACCAACGAGCCGCCGTTGGTATTTTGGGAACATGATACAACTACTGTGTCTTATACTTTATCACATCAATAAATAAAAAGAGGGCTCGTTCGGGATTTGAAACCGGGACCTCTGGCACCCAAAGCGAGAATCATACCCCAAGACCAGACGAGCCGACGTCGGTATTTTGAGAACATGATACAACTACTGTGGCTATATACTTTATCACATCAATAAATAAAATGCGGGCTCGTCCGTGATTTAAACCCGGGATAGCTAGCACCCTGAGCGAGAATGATAACCCTAGACCAACGAGCTGACGTTAGTGTTTTGAGAACATGATACAACTACTGTGTCTTATACTTTAGCGCGTCAATAAACTAAACGAGGCTCGTCCGGAATTTGAACCCGGGATCGCTCGCACCCTAAGCGAGAATCATACCCCTAGGCCAACGAGCCGCCGTTGGTATTTTGGGAACATGATACAACTACTGTGTCTTATACTTTATCACATCAATAAATAAAAAGAGGGCTCGTTCGGGATTTGAAACCGGGACCTCTGGCACCCAAAGCGAGAATCATACCCCTAGACCAACGAGCCGACGTTTGTGTTTTGAGAACATGATACAACTACTGTGTCTTATACTTTATCACATCAATAAATAAAAAGAGGGCTCGTCCGGGATTCGAACCCGGGACCTCTCGCACCCAAAGCGAGAATCATACCCCTAGACCAACGAGCCGACGTTTGTGTTTTGAGAACATGATACAACTACTGTGTCTTATACTTTATCACATCAATAAATAAAAAGAGGGCTCGTCCGGGATTCGAACCCGGGACCTCTCGCACCCAAAGCGAGAATCATACCCCTAGACCAACGAGACAACGTTTGTGTTTTGAGAACATGATACAACTACTGGGACTTAGACTTTAGAGCGTCAATAATAAAAAGGGGGCTCGTATAGAATTTGAAACCGGGATCTCACGCACCCAAAGCGAGAATCATACCCCTAGAACAACGAGTCGACGTTAGTGTTTTGAGAACATGAAACAACTACTGTGTCTATATACTTTATCACATCAATAAATAAAAGGAGGGTTCGTCCGGGATTTGAACCCGGGACCTCTCGCACCCAAAGCGAGAATCATACCCCTAGACCAACGAGCCGACGCTTGTGTTTTGAGAACATGATACAACTACTGTGTCTTCTACTTTATCACATCAATAAATAAAAGGAGGGCTTGTCCGGGATTTGAACCCGGGAGCGCTAGCACCCTGAGCGAGAATCATACCCCAATACCAACGAGCTGACTTCGGTTTTTTGAGAACATGATACAACTACTGTGTCTATATACTTTATCACATCAATAAATAAAAGGAGGGCTCGTCCGGGATTTGAACCCGGGACCACTCGCACACAAAGCGAGAATCATACCCCTAGACCAACGAGCCGACGTCGGTACTTTGAGAACATGATACAACTACTGTGTCTACATACTTTATCACATCAATAAATAAAAAAGGCTCGTCCGGGATCGCTCGCACCCTGAGTGAGAATCATACCCCTAGACCGACGAGCTGCCGTTGGTATTTTGAGAACATGATACAACTACTGTGTCTAATACTTTATCACATCAATAAATAAATGGAGGGCTCGTTCGGGATTTGAACACGGGACCTCTCGCACCCTTATCGAGAATCATACCCCTAGACCAACGAGCCGCCGTTGGTATTTAGAGAACATGATACAACTACTGTGTCTTATACTTTAGCGCGTCAATAAATAAAGCGATGGTTCGTACGGGTGTTGAACCTGGGACCTCTAGTACCCAAAGCGAGAATCATACCCCTAGACCAATGAACCGACCATAGTGTTTTGAGAACATGATACAACTACTGTGTCTTAGACTTTAGAGCGTCAATAAATAAAAGGAGGGCTCGTCAGGGATTTGAACCCGGACCTCTCGCACCCAAAGCGAGAATCATACCCCTAGACCGACGAGCCGACGTTAGTGTTTTCAGAACATGATACAACTACTGTGTCTTAGACTTTAGAGCGTCAATAAACAAAAAGATGACTTGTCCGGGATTTGAACCCGGGACCTCTTGCACCCAAAGCGAGAATCATTCCCCTAGAACAACGAGCCGACGTCGGCATTTTGAGAACATGATACAACTACTGTGTCTATATACTTTATCACATAAATAAATAAAAGTAGGACTCGTCCGGGAATTAAACCCGGGATCGCTAGCACCCTGAGCGAGAATGTTACCCCTAGACCAACGAGCCGACGTTAGTGTTTTGAGAACATGATACAACTACTGTGTCTTATACTTTAGCGCGTCAATAAACTAAACGAGGGCTCGTCCGGGATTTGAACCCGGGACCTCTCGCACACTAAGCGAGAATCATACCCTAGACCAACGAGCCGCCGTTGGTATTTTGGTAACATGATACAACTACTGTGTCTTATACTTTATCACATCAATAAATAAAAAGAGGGCTCGACGGGATTCGAACCCGGGATCTCTCGCACCCAAAGCGAGAATCATACCCCTAGACCAACGAGCCGACGTCGGTATTTTGAGAACATGATACAACTACTGTGTCTATATACTTTATCACATCAATAAATAAAAGTAGGGCTAGTCCGGGATTTGAACCCGGGACCTCTCGCACCCTAAACGAGAATCATACCCCTATACCAACGAGCCGCCGTTGGTATTTTGAGAACATGATACAACTACTGTGTCCTAGATTTTATCACATCAATAAATAAAGGGAGCGCTCGTTCGGGATTTGAACCCGGGACCTCTCGCACCCAAAGCGAAAATCATAACCGTAGACCAACTAGCCGACGTTAGTGTTCTGAGAACATGATACAACTACTTGGACTTATACTTTAGCGTGTCAGTAAATTAAGCGATGGTTCGTACGGGTGTTGAACCCGGGACCTCTCGTACCCAAAGCGAGAATCATACCCCTAGACCAATGAACCGACCATGGTGTTTTGAGAACATGATACAACTACTGTGTCTTAGACTTTAGAGCGTCAATAAATAAAATGTGGGCTCGTCAGGGATTTGAACCCGGACCTCTCGCACCCAAAGCGAGAATCATACCCCTAGACAAACGAGCCGACGTTAGTGTTTTGAGAACATGATACAACTACTGTGTCTTATACTTTAGCGCGTCAATAAACAAAATGATGCCTCGTCCGTGATTCGAAGCCGGGACCTCTCACACCCTATGCGAGAATCATACCCCTAGACCAACGAGCTGCCGTTGGTATTTTGAGAACATGATACAACTACTGTGTCTTATACTTTATCACATCAATAAATAAATGGAGGGCTCGTTCGGGATTTGAACACGGGACCTCTCGCACCCAAAGCGAGAATCATAACCCTAGACCAACGAGCCCAAGTTAGTGTTCTGAGAACATGATGCAACTACTGGGACTTATACTTTAGCGCGTCAATAAGTAAAACCAGTGTTCATCCCGGGACCTCTCGCACCCAAAGCGAGAATCATACCCCTAGACCAACGAGCCCACGTTAGTGTTCTGAGAACATGATACAAATACTGGGACTTATACTTTAGCGCGTCAATAAGTAAACCGAGTGTTCAACCCGGGACCTCTCGCACCCAAAGCGAGAATCATACCCCTAGACCAATGAGCCGATCTTAATGTTTTGAGAACATGATACAACTACTGTGTGTTAGACTTTAGAGCGTCAATAAATAAAAAGAAAACTTGTCCGGGATTTGAACCCGGGATCATTCTCACCCAAAGCGAGAATAATACCCCTAGACCAAGGAGCTGACGTCGGTATTTTGAGAACACGATACAACTACTGTGTTTATATAGCTTATCACATCAATAAATAAAAGGAGTGATCGTCCGGGATTTGAACCCGGGATCGCTAGCGCCCTGAGCGAGAATCATACCCCTAGACCAACGAGTCGACGTTAGTGTTTTGAGAACATGATACAACTACTGTGTCTTATACTTTAGCGCGTCAATAAACTAAACGAGGGCTCGTCCGGGATTTGAAGCCGGGACCTCTCGCACCCTAAGCGAGAATCATACCCCAGACCAACGAGCCGCCGTTGGTATTTTGGGAACATGATACAACTACTGTGTCTTATACTTTATCACATCAATAAATAAAAAGAGGGCTCGTTCGGGATTTGAAACCGGGACCTCTGGCACCCAAAGCGAGAATCATACCCCAAGACCAGACGAGCCGACGTCGGTATTTTGAGAACATGATACAACTACTGTGGCTATATACTTTATCACATCAATAAATAAAATGCGGGCTCGTCCGGGATTTAAACCCGGGATAGCTAGCACCCTGAGCGAGAATGATAACCCTAGACCAACGAGCTGACGTTAGTGTTTTGAGAACATGATACAACTACTGTGTCTTATACTTTAGCGCGTCAATAAACTAAACGAGGGCTCGTCCGGAATTTGAACCCGGGATCGCTCGCACCCTAAGCGAGAATCATACCCCTAGGCCAACGAGCCGCCGTTGGTATTTTGGGAACATGATACAACTACTGTGTCTTATACTTTATCACATCAATAAATAAAAAGAGGGCTCGTTCGGGATTTGAAACCGGGACCTCTGGCACCCAAAGCGAGAATCATACCCCTAGACCAACGAGCCGACGTTTGTGTTTTGAGAACATGATACAACTACTGTGTCTTATACTTTATCACATCAATAAATAAAAAGAGGGCTCGTCCGGGATTCGAACCCGGGACCTCTCGCACCCAAAGCGAGAATCATACCCCTAGACCAACGAGCCGACGTTTGTGTTTTGAGAACATGATACAACTACTGTGTCTTATACTTTATCACATCAATAAATAAAAAGAGGGCTCGTCCGGGATTCGAACCCGGGACCTCTCGCACCCAAAGCGAGAATCATACCCCTAGACCAACGAGACAACGTTTGTGTTTTGAGAACATGATACAACTACTGGGACTTAGACTTTAGAGCGTCAATAATAAAAAGGGGGCTCGTATAGAATTTGAAACCGGGATCTCACGCACCCAAAGCGAGAATTATACCCCTAGAACAACGAGTCGACGTTAGTGTTTTGAGAACATGAAACAACTACTGTGTCTATATACTTTATCACATCAATAAATAAAAGGAGGGTTCGTCCGGGATTTGAACCCGGGACCTCTCGCACCCAAAGCGAGAATCATACCCCTAGACCAACGAGCCGACGCTTGTGTTTTGAGAACATGATACAACTACTGTGTCTTCTACTTTATCACATCAATAAATAAAAGGAGGGCTTGTCCGGGATTTGAACCCGGGAGCGCTAGCACCCTGAGCGAGAATCATACCCCAATACCAACGAGCTGACTTCGGTTTTTTGAGAACATGATACAACTACTGTGTCTATATACTTTATCACATCAATAAATAAAAGGAGGGCTCGTCCGGGACTTGAACCCGGGACCACTCGCACACAAAGCGAGAATCATACCCCTAGACCAACGAGCCGACGTCGGTACTTTGAGAACATGATACAACTACTGTGTCTACATACTTTATCACATCAATAAATAAAAAAGGCTCGTCCGGGATCGCTCGCACCCTGAGTGAGAATCATACCCCTAGACCGACGAGCTGCCGTTGGTATTTTGAGAACATGATACAACTACTGTGTCTTCTACTTTATCACATCAATAAATAAAAGGAGGGCTTGTCCGGGATTTGAACCCGGGAGCGCTAGCACCCTGAGCGAGAATCATACCCCAATACCAACGAGCTGACTTCGGTTTTTTGAGAACATGATACAACTACTGTGTCTATATACTTTATCACATCAATAAATAAAAGGAGGGCTCGTCCGGGATTTGAACCCGGGACCACTCGCACACAAAGCGAGAATCATACCCCTAGACCAACGAGCCGACGTCGGTACTTTGAGAACATGATACAACTACTGTGTCTACATACTTTATCACATCAATAAATAAAAAAGGCTCGTCCGGGATCGCTCGCACCCTGAGTGAGAATCATACCCCTAGACCGACGAGCTGCCGTTGGTATTTTGAGAACATGATACAACTACTGTGTCTAATACTTTATCACATCAATAAATAAATGGAGGGCTCGTTCGGGATTTGAACACGGGACCTCTCGCACCCTTATCGAGAATCATACCCATAGACCAACGAGCCGCCGTTGGTATTTAGAGAACATGATACAACTACTGTGTCTTATACTTTAGCGCGTCAATAAATAAAGCGATGGTTCGTACGGGTGTTGAACCTGGGACCTCTAGTACCCAAAGCGAGAATCATACCCCTAGACCAATGAACCGACCATAGTGTTTTGAGAACATGATACAACTACTGTGTCTTAGACTTTAGAGCGTCAATAAATAAAAGGAGGGCTCGTCAGGGATTTGAACCCGGACCTCTCGCACCCAAAGCGAGAATCATACCCCTAGACCGACGAGCCGACGTTAATGTTTTCAGAACATGATACAACTACTGTGTCTTAGACTTTAGAGCGTCAATAAACAAAAAGATGACTTGTCCGGGATTTGAACCCGGGACCTCTTGCACCCAAAGCGAGAATCATTCCCCTAGAACAACGAGCCGACGTCGGCATTTTGAGAACATGATACAACTACTGTGTCTATATACTTTATCACATAAATAAATAAAAGTAGGACTCGTCCGGGAATTAAACCCGGGATCGCTAGCACCCTGAGCGAGAATGTTACCCCTAGACCAACGAGCCGACGTTAGTGTTTTGAGAACATGATACAACTACTGTGTCTTATACTTTAGCGCGTCAATAAACTAAACGGGGGCTCGTCCGGGATTTGAACCCGGGACCTCTCGCACACTAAGCGAGAATCATACCCTAGACCAACGAGCCGCCGTTGGTATTTTGGTAACATGATACAACTACTGTGTCTTATACTTTATCACATCAATAAATAAAAAGAGGGCTCGACGGGATTCGAACCCGGGATCTCTCGCACCCAAAGCGAGAATCATACCCCTAGACCAACGAGCCGACGTCGGTATTTTGAGAACATGATACAACTACTGTGTCTATATACTTTATCACATCAATAAATAAAAGTAGGGCTAGTCCGGGATTTGAACCCGGGACCTCTCGCACCCTAAACGAGAATCATACCCCTATACCAACGAGCCGCCGTTGGTATTTTGAGAACATGATACAACTACTGTGTCCTAGATTTTATCACATCAATAAATAAAGGGAGCGCTCGTTCGGGATTTGAACCCGGGACCTCTCGCACCCAAAGCGAAAATCATAACCGTAGACCAACTAGCCGACGTTAGTGTTCTGAGAACATGATACAACTACTTGGACTTATACTTTAGCGTGTCAGTAAATTAAGCGATGGTTCGTACGGGTGTTGAACCCGGGACCTCTCGTACCCAAAGCGAGAATCATACCCCTAGACCAATGAACCGACCATGGTGTTTTGAGAACATGATACAACTACTGTGTCTTAGACTTTAGAGCGTCAATAAATAAAATGTGGGCTCGTCAGGGATTTGAACCCGGACCTCTCGCACCCAAAGCGAGAATCATACCCCTAGACAAACGAGCCGACGTTAGTGTTTTGAGAACATGATACAACTACTGTGTCTTATACTTTAGCGCGTCAATAAACAAAATGATGCCTCGTCCGTGATTCGAACCCGGGACCTCTCACACCCTATGCGAGAATCATACCCCTAGACCAACGAGCTGCCGTTGGTATTTTGAGAACATGATACAACTACTGTGTCTTATACTTTATCACATCAATAAATAAATGGAGGGCTCGTTCGGGATTTGAACACGGGACCTCTCGCACCCAAAGCGAGAATCATAACCCTAGACCAACGAGCCCAAGTTAGTGTTCTGAGAACATGATGCAACTACTGGGACTTATACTTTAGCGCGTCAATAAGTAAAACCAGTGTTCATCCCGGGACCTCTCGCACCCAAAGCGAGAATCATACCCCTAGACCAACGAGCCCACGTTAGTGTTCTGAGAACATGATACAAATACTGGGACTTATACTTTAGCGCGTCAATAAGTAAACCGAGTGTTCAACCCGGGACCTCTCGCACCCAAAGCGAGAATCATACCCCTAGACCAATGAGCCGATCTTAATGTTTTGAGAACATGATACAACTACTGTGTGTTAGACTTTAGAGCGTCAATAAATAAAAAGAGGACTTGTCCGGGATTTGAACCCGGGATCGTTCTCACCCAAAGCGAGAATAATACCCCTAGACCAAGGAGCTGACGTCGGTATTTTGAGAACATGATACAACTACTGTGTTTATATAGCTTATCACATAAATAAATAAAAGGAGCGTTCGTCCGGGATTTGATCCCGGGATCGCTAGCACCCTGAGCGAGAATCATACCCCTAGACCAACGAGTCGACGTTAGTGTTTAGAGAACATGATACAACTACTGTGTCTTATACTTTAGCGCGTCAATAAACTAAACGAGGGCTCGTCCGGGATTTGAAGCCGGGACCTCTCGCACCCTAAGCGAGAATCATACCCCAGACCAACGAGCCGCCGTTGGTATTTTGGGAACATGATACAACTACTGTGTCTTATACTTTATCACATCAATAAATAAAAAGAGGGCTCGTTCGGAATTTGAAACCGGGACCTCTGGCACCCAAAGCGAGAATCATACCCCTAGACCAGACGAGCCGACGTCGGTATTTTGAGAACATGATACAACTACTGTGGCTATATACTTTATCACATCAATAAATAAAAGGCGGGCTCGTCCGGGATTTAAACCCGGGATAGCTAGCACCCTGAGCGAGAATGATACCCCTAGACCAACGAGCCGACGTTAGTGTTTTGAGAACATGATACAACTACTGTGTCTTATACTTTAGCGCGTCAATAAACTAAACGAGGGCTCGTCCGGGATTTGAACCCGGGACCTCTCGCACCCTAAGCGAGAATCATACCCCTAGGCCAACGAGCCGCCGTTGGTATCTTGGGAACATGATACAACTACTGTGTCTTATACTTTATTACATCAATAAATAAAAAGAGGGCCCGTCCGGGATTCGAACCCGGGACCTCTCGCACCCTAAGCGAGAATCATACCCCAGACCAACGAACCGCCGTTGGTATTTTGTGAACATGATACAACTACTGTGTCTTATACTTTATCACATCAATAAATAAAAAGAGGGCTCGTTCGGGATTTGAAACCGGGACCTCTGACACCCAAAGCGAGAATCATACCCCTAGACCAGACGAGCCGACGTCGGTATTTTGAGAACATGATACAACTACTGTGGCTATATACTTTATCACATCAATAAATAAAAGGAGGGCTCGTCCGGGATTTGAACCCGGGACCTCTCGCACCCAAAGCGAGAATCATACCCCTAGACCAACGAGCCGACGTTTGTGTTTTGAGAACATGATACAACTACTGTGTCTTATACTTTATCACATCAATAAATAAAAAGAGGGCTCGTCCGGGATTCGAACCCGGGACCTCTCGCACCCAAAGCGAGAATCATACCCCTAGACCAACGAGACAACGTTTGTGTTTTGAGAACATGATACAACTACTGGGACTTAGACTTTAGAGCGTCAATAATAAAAAGGGGGCTCGTACAGAATTTGAACCCGGGATCTCACGCACCCAAAGCGAGAATCATACCCCTAGACCAACGAGCCGACGTTAGTGTTTCGAGAACATGATACAACTACTTTGTCTTATACTTTATCACATCAATAAAGAAAAGGAGGGTTCGTCCGGGATTTGAACCAGGGACCTCTCGCACCCAAAGCGAGAATCATACCCCTAGACCAACGAACCCACGTTAGTGTTCTGAGAACATGATACAACTACTGGGACTTATACTTTAGCGCGTCAATAAGTAAACCGATTGTTCAACCCGGGACCTCTCGCACCCAAAGCGAGAATCATACCCCTAGACCAATGAGCCGATCTTAATGTTTTGAGAACATGATACAACTACTGTGTGTTAGACTTTAGAGCGTCAATAAATAAAAAGAGGACTTGTCCGGGATTTGAACCCGGGATCATTCTCACCCAAAGCGATAATAATACCCCTAGACCAAGGAGCCGACGTTTGTGTTTTGAGAACATGTTACAACTACTGTGTCTTATACTTTATCACATCAATAAATAAAAAGAGGGCTCGTCCGGGATTCGAACCCGGGAGCGCTAGCACCCTGAGCAGGAATCATACCCCAATACCAACGAGCTGACTTCGGTTTTTTGAGAACATGATACAACTACTGTGTCTATATACTTTATCACATCAATAAATAAAAGGTGGGCTCGTCCGGGATTTGAACCCGGGACCACTCGCACCCAAAGCGAGAATCATACCCCTAGACCAACGAGCCGACGTCGGTACTTTGAGAACATGATACAACTACTGTGTCTACATACTTTATCACATCAATAAATAAAAAAGGCTCGTCCGGGATCGCTCGCACCCTGAGTGAGAATCATACCCCTAGACCAACGAGCTGCCGTTGGTATTTTGAGAACATGATACAACTACTGTGTCTAATACTTTATCACATCAATAAATAAATGGAGGGCTCGTTCGGGATTTGAACACGGGACCTCTCGCACCCTTATCGAGAATCATACCCCTAGACCAACGAGCCGCCGTTGGTATTTAGAGAACATGATACAACTACTGTGTCTTATACTTTAGCGCGTCAATAAATAAAGCGATGGTTCGTACGGGTGTTGAACCTGGGACCTCTAGTACCCAAAGCGAGAATCATACCCCTAGACCAATGAACCGACCATAGTGTTTTGAGAACATGATACAACTACTGTGTCTTAGACTTTAGAGCGTCAATAAATAAAAGGAGGGCTCGTCAGGGATTTGAACCCGGACCTCTCGCACCCAAAGCGAGAATCATACCCCTAGACCGACGAGCCGACGTTAGTGTTTTCAGAACATGATACAACTACTGTGTCTTATACTTTATCACATCAATAAAAAATGGAGGGCTCGTTCGGGATTTGAACCAGGGACCTCTCGCACCCAAAGCGAGAATCATAACCCTAGACCAACGAGCCGACGTTAGTGTTCTGAGAACATGATACAACTACTTGGACTTATACTTTAGTGCGTCAATAAGTAAAACGAGGGTTCGTACGGGTGTTCAACCCGGGACCTCTCGTACCCAAAGCGAGAATCATACCCCTTGACCAATGAGCCGACCTTAGTGTTTTGAGAATATGATACCACTACTGTGTCTTAGACTTTAGAGCGTCAATAAACAAAAAGATGACTTGTCCGGGATTTGAACCCGGGACCTCTTGCACCCAAAGCGAGAATCATTCCCCTAGAACAACGAGCCGACGTCGGCATTTTGAGAACATGATACAACTACTGTGTCTATATACTTTATCACATAAATAAATAAAAGGAGGACTCGTCCGGGATTTAAACCCGGGATCGCTAGCACCCTGAGCGAGAATGATACCCCTAGACCAACGAGCCGACGTTAGTGTTTTGAGAACATGATACAACTACTGTGTCTTATACTTTAGCGCGTCAATAAACTAAACGAGGGCTCGTCCGGTATTTGAACCCGGGACCTCTCGCACCCTAAACGAGAATCATACCCCTATACCAACGAGCCGCCGTTGGTATTTTGAGAACATCATACAACTACTGTGTCCTAAATTTTATCACATCAATAAATAAAGGGAGCTCTCGTTCGGGATTTGAACCCGGGACCTCTCGCACCCAAAGCGAAAATCATAACCGTAGACCAACGAGCCGACGTTAGTGTTCTGAGAACATGATACAACTACTTGGACTTATACTTTAGCGTGTCAGTAAATAAAGCGATGGTTCGTACGGGTGTTGAACCCGGGACCTCTCGTACCCAAAGCGAGAATCATACCCCTAGACCAACGAGCCGACGCTTGTGTTTTGAGAACATGATACAACTACTGTGTCTTCTACTTTATCACATCAATAAATAAAAGGAGGGCTTGTCCGGGATTTGAACCCGGGAGCGCTAGCACCCTGAGCGAGAATCATACCCCAATACCAACGAGCTGACTTCGGTTTTTTGAGAACATGATACAACTACTGTGTCTATATACTTTATCACATCAATAAATAAAACGAGGGCTCGTCCGGGATTTGAATCCGGGAACACTCGCACCCAAAGCAAGAATCATACCTCTAGACCAACAAGCCGAGGCTAGTGTTTTGAGAACATGATACAATTACTGTACCCTATACTTTATCGTATCAATAAATAAAACAAGGGATTGGCCGGGATTTGAACCCAGGATCTCTCGTACCAAAAGCGAGAATGATATCCTTAAACCAATGAGCCGATGTTGGTGTTTTGAGAACATGATAGAACTACTCTTTCTCTTATTTGAGCTCAGCAATAAATAAAACGAGGTCTTGTCCGGGATTTAAACCTCTCGCACACAAAGCGATAGTCAGACCCCTGTGACAACGAGCCGACCTTGGCCTCTTGAGAACATGATACAATTACTGTCTCTTACTTTAGCGAATCAATAAATAAAACAAGGGTTTGTCCGAGCTTTGAACCCGGAACCTCTCCACCCAAAGCGATAATGATACCGCTAGTACAAAGTGCCAACATTGACGTTTTGAGATCGTGATACAACTACTGTATGTAATACTTGTGCGCATCAATAAAACGAAGTTTCGTCCGGGATTTGAAACGGGGCCCTCAGGGTCACTATGCGAGAATCACACCTCTATACCAACACGTTAGCGAGAATCATAGGGAATATGTTAATGTTTTGAGATCGTGATAGAACTACTTTGTGTTATACTTTAGCACATCAATAAATAAAACAAGAGCATGTCTGGGATTTGAATCCGGTACCTCTCGCACCCAAAGCGTGAATCAAATCCCTAGACCCAAAACCAACGTTAACGATTTGAGATCATTATACAAATACTGTGAGTAAAACTTTAGCACATCGATAATTAAAACAAGGGCTCGTACGGGACGTGAACCCCGGACTTCTTGCACTCAAAGCAAGAATGATACTCCTAGACCAACGAGCATTGATTTGCGCTTGAAGAACATGATACAACTACTGTGTCTATTACTTTAGCACATCAATAAATAAAATGAGGGCTCGTCCGGGATTTGAACCCGGGACCTCTCGCACCCGAAGCGAGAATCATACCCCTAGACCAACGAGCCGACGTCAATGTTTTGAGATCATGATACACCTACTTTGTCTCTTACTTTAGCACATCAAGAAATAAGAAGTGTTTCGCCAGGATTTGAACCCGGGAGCTCTCACATCCGAAGCGAGAATCATACCCCTTGACCAACGATCCGATGTTAGTGTTTTGAAAGCCTGATACAACTACTGTCTGTTGCTTTAGCACTTAAATGAAACGAGAGTTTGTCCAGGATCTGAACCTGGTACCTCTCACACCCATAGCGAGAATTCTACCCCTAGACTAATTAGTCAAAGTTAATATTTTGAGAATACTGCAGGGGAAAAAACTGTATTTCATTCATATTACTTTCTCTACGTGGTGATTAAAATAATTGCTAAAATTGTTATTGTTCAATCTAGTTTATAACAATTGAGATAAACATTAGCAGTAAATGTGTTAATTACTTGCTTCCTTGTAAGTAGAAGGTAAGTAAGAGAACACACTATATTAAAACGATAGTCAAAAGATTTAAAAGCTGTTGCCATGTGCTTGGAATCGTTTCTATGCATGGCCAGGAGTTTACTACACTCGTACTTTCAGAGTGAGACATGTATTTTACATCTGAAACAAATAACAAGGAATATCTTAGAAATGGTTAGCTCCACGAAAATAGAACCGTATATGACATAAATTGGGTTTCAACGAGATCTACAGTTTTTGTGCAGAAAGATTTGCTCTATTTCTTATGGTTTACCACTTAAGCAAAATTCAGCAAAATTCATCCAGAATATAGAGAATTATAGACGCCATTTCCAGGATATTCAATATATACATTCCATTTGCCATGAATTATCATTAATACACCGTATTTTAATCAAAATCGTTAGAGCCATTTTTGAGAAAACATAAAAGTTTCCAAAATGTCTCCATATTTGTAATAGGGAAATTTTTAAAAATCATCGTGTCACATCCCTGGAAGATGCTAAATCTAAATACTAATTTGGTATTTTACCGAATTTACGTTAGGGGACCCTAATAAGTTTATTGCCGGTGAAATCTCGGATTCGAATTTTTGGATGGAATGCAGAATCTGTATAGCTATATACATATTACGAGTAGAGAAAGTAGTAAAACGACCTCTCACACCAAAAGGGATAATCATTCACCTAGACCCAACGAGCCACCGTTTATGTTTTGAGATCATTATACAACTACTGTGTCTTAAACTTTAAGCAAAAAAAAAAAAAAAATGAAACGAGACTTTTTCCGGGATTTGAAGTCAGGATTTCTCTCACTGAAGGCGAGAACCCTAAGCCAACGAGCCGACCTTTTTGTTCTGGGAGCTTGATACAACAACTCGTACTATGTCTTATACTTTAACTGATTAAAAAAATAAAAATAACAGCACGTCCGAGATTTGAACCCTGGGACCTCTTGCATTGAAAGTGAGAACTACACCCCTAGACCAAAGAGCCAACCCTCTTGTTTTGAGAACTGCATTGAACTACTGAGTCTTATACTTTAACGAAGGGAAGGAGAAAATTATTTCTGATGTATTCCATTCGCACGGTTTTCTCTACATAAATGTTACAAAGAATTGTTAAAATTATTATCCTTCTATCTACTTTATAATAATCGAGATAAACATTAGCAGTAATTGTCTTAATTACTTGCTTCCCTGTAAGTAAGAGAACACACTAGGTTAAAACGATAGTCAATACTTTTAAACGACGATTGCCATGTGGTTGGAATCGTTTCTATGCATGGCTGGGAGTTTAGAAATGTACGTGTGAGAAAAGTCTTTTAAAACTGATACAAATAACAAAAAATATCTCAGAAATGGTCAACTCCAAGAAAAAAAAAAGTATATGATATAAATTGTGTTTTTAACGAGATCTACAGTTTTTTTAAAGTATGTTTTTTTCTATCCCTTAAGGTTTACTAGTTATGCAAAATTCAACAAAATTTACCCACAGTAAAGAGGTCTTCAGAAGCTATTCCCAGAATATTTAAGATATACGTTTTATTTGTAATGCCAATGGCTATATTATGTGGATTTTAAACAAAATCGTTTGAGCCATTTTTTATAAAATCAACATTTTAGAAACTTTTTCCATGTAAAGGGTAGTTGGGGGTAGGAGAATTCTCTTGAAAATCTTCGTGGTTCATCCTTTGAATATACCAAACTATAATACCAAGTTTGGAATTTAGTGATCTATCAGTTTTTGTAGCTATGCTGTCCACACACACACACACACACACACACATACACACACACACACGGACCTTATTTTGAAAGTATCTTTTTTTTACTCAGGGGTCCTAAAATATATAACTTTGTTGATATCTCGTTATCAAATTTTTGGGTGGAAAACAATACTTCCTCTATACACTATGTTCTTGGAACGTCTATAGAAAGTGAAGATGTTATCTAGGGCCTCACAGTGCACAAAGAACGAAAAAATAATGCTGGCCAAATTTAAGCATGAAAACCACCTATGTGTGACATTAGTATTTTGAGAACACCAAACAAATTCTGTGACTTATACTTTAGCCCCTCAATAAATAAAATGAGGGCTCGTCCGAGATTTGAACCCGGGACCTCTAGCACCCAAAGCGAGAATTATACCCCTAGACCAATGAGCCGACGGCAGTGTTGTGAGAACATAATATACAACTAATGTGTCCTTATTTTAGCCTCTCAATAAATAAAATAAGATCTCGCCCGGGATTTGAATCCGGGACCTCTAGCACCCAAAGCGAGATTCATACCCCTAGACCAAGGAGCCGACGATAGTGCTTTGAGAACATGATATAAACTACTGTGACATTACTTTTGCCCCTCAATAAATAAAATGAGGACTTGACCGGGAGTTGAACCCGGGACTGCTCGCACGCAAAGCGAGAAACATACCCCTAGACCAACAAGCCGATGTCGGGCTCTTGAGAACATGATATATAACCACTTGTTCATTACTTTAGCCGCTCAATAAATAAATTGAGGGCTCGTCCGGGATTAGAACCAAGACTTCTAGCACCCAAAGCGAGAATCATACGCCTAGAGCAACGAACCAGCCTTAGCGTTTTGAGAACCTGATACAACTACTGTTTATTACTTTAGCTCCTCAATAAATAAAATAAAGGCTCGTCCACGATTCGAAGCCGAGAACTCTTGCACCCAAAGCGAGAATTTTTTTTTTTTTTTTTAATACAGTTCCGGAGTCTGATCGGGACTCCGGCGCTGTATACCCTACTTTTTATTTACCCAATTTGTTTACTTTGATTACTGTATGATTACTGAATTTCTGTTTTACTTTTTACACACACATACAAAAACATATAACACCCATGACCAAGGCGAGACTCGAACCCACGATCCCCTGCGCTGCGAAACACCAAAGCGAGACGCTTTGGCGAGCGCGTTTTGAAAACATGATGCAACTACTGTGTCTCTTACTTTAGCACATCAATAAATAAAACGAGTAGTTTTTTCCGCTATTTTCTAAAGTTATCTCCAGGAGAAAATTTTCAAATGTAGTGAATTACAAGTTACATCTTTACTGTATCGAAAGAAAAGGTTTTCCTCATTTTACTCAAAAAACGTTTGAATCATCCACAAATTTGTTCAGTGTCGAACGTTTACGCTTTCGTATTTTCGACATGTTTCAATTTGCACTGTCTTTCATTGTTCACCGGTTAGTTTATCTACTAACATGAACTGAATGAGGCTAGGCAGTGAGCAATGCTAGGTAGTGAAACACGTGTCGAAACTGGCCGTAGAGACCCGCCTATTCCATCGTTCAAAGTTATACGTGTCACCAAAAATCAATCCGGTAATTTCGTGACTCCGACCGAGCTCTACTTATGAATAACACGAAACTAGGCTGACATATATTTAAATTAGAACATTTATTTTACCAGCTTATATAGTTATTTACGTAAGAGGCTTATCATGAAAGCCCTTTTTGGTATTTGTTTTAGCAGTGACACATTATTCCTGTATAATGTGTGTTTTACCTAATACAGCACCTGCTATTAGGAGTATTCCATTTCCAAAAATTCTATCATATTAAAATCAGCTTATTCAAGTGTAGATGGACCAGTTTTTCCACCCGCCCCTGTGGCCTAATGGATAAGGCATCGGTCTCCTAAACCGGGGATTGTGGGTTCGAGTCCCACCAGGGGTAAACATTTTTAGGAGACTTCATTTGACCCATAAATTCACTAACAAAGGGCCATTGTCACATTGGTGTTACCGAACTGCTATTTTGTTGTGAAAGATGGAAAATAAAAATACCCGTGTCTCTATTTTCTCTCCCATAGCTCCGAAAGGAAGAAATTTATTTAAAAATTAGAATAATTCCTAGTAACATCTAATTACTCATACTTGCATACATTTTAAAAGGTATAAATGTGCAATTTTTCTCTCTACACAGAATAGAGAAGGTATTGAATTCCACCCAAAATTTTGATACCGAGTTTTCACCGCAAATAGACGTTTTAGGGTTCCTTGTATTAAAAGAATATTTTTAGAAAAATTCTGTGAACACGATAACTCAAAAACAAAACGAATTTGTGAGAATTTCATTAACATTTGATTTTGTTTCATTGTAGGTTACAAAAAAGAAAATGTTGCTTCTGGTTTTCAGAAGTTTGTAATATATAAAGCAGGAATACCGCTGGTTTTCAGTGTTATATTAAAACTGAGAATTTTCAAATGTTTAGTTACATTTTAAAAGTTTGTTAGCTTAATTTCAATTTAGTTTTCTGAGAGTATACTTCTGAAACAAGTAAAGAATATCTAAAAATTGAAAAATGCTTAGCAAATAAATTTTAATTTGCGGATAGTACCTCCCGATATGGGAAATAATATATCAGGTTGATAGCACTGCAAATGTATTCATTTTATTTATTTCTACTTATACAGGTTTAGTATATAGATTGTTAAACACTCAACGAAATATGGTAAACGCTCCCCGGATACAGTTTGTAATTCGTCGAGTATATATAAGGATTAGTTTTAAGTATTATATTCACATCAAGTTAGAGCAAGAGAATCGCAGTAAGTGACTTATTCTGTCATCAAATGCAGGTTCATGGAATCCCATTCACAACAGCTTCTATCTCGCTTAGTTTCCATCGGTTAGAACAGTCGGCTGTCTGTGTTCCATTTTATCTAACGAGTATCCACCATGTTCAAGTTTTCTTATATCCTATAGTCTTTTAGTATGAATTCATGTTGACTGTTTGTGCAAAGGTTACACAATGTTTTGAAATGTATACGATTATAACCAAAACAATAATTACACCCAACAGGCTATTTGACATAACGTTATTCCCACTATATTAATCGCTATACTGCCGCAGAACGAGGTCAATCAATGCGAGACATTACGAACTAGACATGGCGGTTGTAACATTCAAGAAAATCCGATAATTCTGAGCGTGTGTAACACACAAAGATTTGGAATCAACAGTAGGAACATGTATTTTACGAAACTTTTTAAGTAGGTATCAAAATGTAAATTATCGGTTTTTAAGTGCAGTATATTAGTTTTATTTCTAGTGTAATTTATGATATATTTTGCTAGTAGCCACTACCACCGCTACCATCAGCAATACTATCTCCACTGCCATCATCATCATCTTTACCATCAACCACTACCACGGCATTCATCACCACCACTACCACCATCACTACCAACCACTATTTCTACTAGTACTTCTACTACTGCTGCTATTTGTATTTACTTTTTTTTTAAATAAATACAGCTTCGGGGTTTTGTCAGGATTTTTTCCGCCATTTTCCCAACATTTCCTCTTTTTCTTATTTAATTACCGTTTTGCTTTTTTATTTACTTTTTTTTTTAAATAAATACAGCTTCGGAATATTGTCAGGATTTTTTTTGCCATTTTCCCAACATTTCCTCTTTTTCTTATTTAATTGCCGTTTTGCTTTTTTATTTACTTTTTTTTTTAATAAATACAGCTTCGGAATCTTGTCAGCATTTTTTCTGCCATTTTCCCAACATTTCCTCTTTTTCTTATTTAATTACCGCTTTGCTTTTTTATTTACTTTTTTTTTTTAAATAAATACAGCTTTGGAATATTGTCTGGATTTTTTCTGTCATTTTCCCAACATTTCCTCTTTTTCTTATTTAATTACCGTTTTGCTTTTTTATTTACTTTTTTTTTTTAATAAATACAGCTTCGGAATATTGTCAGGATTTTTTCTGCCATTTTCCCAACATTTCCTCTTTTTCTTATTTAATTACCGTTTTGCTTTTTTATTTACTTTTTTTTTTTTTAATAAATACAGCTTCGAAATCTTGTCAGGATTTTTTCTGCCATTTTTCCAATATTTCCTCTTTTTCTTATTTAATTACCGTTTTGCTTTTTTATTTACTTTTTTTTTTTTTTTAATAAATACAGCTTCGGAATATTGTCAGGATTTTTTCTGCCATTTTCCCAACATTTCCCAACATGACATAGCAAATGTGTCACATACTATTATAGATGCTAAAGACTGCAAAATCAAATAAACTTAGGCAATTAATCAAAAATCTTAAGTCGTTCTCGGATTTAAGTTGATAAAGTCTTCTTGGTGATTGACCACCCTTTTCTGTGCTCCTTATTCTTAAATCCGGACAATCAACATTTGGTTGTATTGTGTGTATTATGTATAGGGTGCTCTGTAGGGATAATGCGCTCAACCTAGTAATAACTACCACCTCCAGGAGGAAGGGACGGGTGATGGAAACATAGGAGGCTACAGGCCGCAGACACACAGGTCACAGAGACGCTCGAGGACCCATTCCTCCAATGGAGCTATCCACAGAGGACAATGAACCACTAATTCAACCAAGCAACCCTATAGAATCAACGGGGAATACTCTTTTTAAGGAACAAGCATTCTCCTCGTCTGTCCGACAACACCATATCACACCACGAAGGGTGCAAAATAAAAGGGAAATTAGGGAAGTCGAAAAAGACAAGAAAATGCGCCTGCAATCACCTGCCGATTTGAGAAAATCACGATAAACCCAAGTCAGAATGGGCGGTCAACGTGAATCGATTGAGCGCCTCACACGTCCCTACAGATCCAATTTATCAGTTATTATTAGTTATACGTAATTTATAATATCACAACCACAGCAGCACATTCCTATATTTGAAACTAAAGACCTGTTCAGTATGATCAATCCTTCTATTATCTTTATCCTTTTTGGCATTTTTCCTTCGATATCCATCTTTGTTTTTTCAGTAGACATTTTTAAACTGTGCTGTTCTGCAATTACATTTAGTTTAAAATTACTTATACACAATTGCATTCAGAGTTTATATTTGTATTATTTATGTAATAATTTAATATGTTACATAGTTTATTATATAATCCATTTATGACATAATTTTCATCCAGTTATCAGCAATTTTCGTATAACACCATCAATGTATAAACTAAGTAGGCAGATGATAATGAACAGCTCTGTCTGATCCCCTGATTAGTATTCTTTTCTCAATGTACTATCTACTTTTATTTTAACTTTAGTGATTATATACACACGCTGAACTGCTCTTACAAGCGTTCGGGGATTCCAGTGTTAAAAGAATATCTCCCACATTAGTTTTCTATTCGCGTCAAATGATTTAATATAGTCTATGAAGGTGATAAATATAGGCAAACTCTATTTTCGTTTCTGCGCTTCCTGGTTAACCGTGAACACACAATGTATAATGGACCTTCCACTTTGGACTCCGTTCTGGGCTTCTTAATATGAAATGCGTCTTCAAGGCTTTTAAGCTTTGTCTTCAGCAAACCCATCTCTTTGTAATTATTACAATCTCTACAATCTCCTTTTTACAGACAGGAATTACTAATGTTATATTCCATTGTTCTGGGATATAATTTAATCCCTAGCAATTCTTCATTAGATTTAAAAATCTCTTTAGAAACACATTTGAGTATATTACAACAATTCCATGTTAAAATTATGTACACCAGGAAAATCTCTATTTTTGCGGGTTTTTAAACAGTTTCTCAATTGAGAATTAATATCACATCAGTGTCCAACGATAATATTATAAGAAATGTCTTCATCTTCCAGCCAAAAATGTTAAAGTGAACAAACCATTTCCTTTCTGAAATCATATTTAATTGTATTAAAAATCATATTCCAGTGAGACTACAAGTTTGCGAAGGATTATCTCTGTTCAATCACGCGGCAATGGTGTGTGCAAGTGGACCTTTACAGTACTTGGCTTGGGTTTCTATTTGCAACGTGCTAACAGCAAAAAGCTACTTTACTATTTGTAATATCTTAAAACTTCTATGCAGTAAATGTAAAATAATGCAATAGAACAGTACGTCACAGAAACTTTGACTTTAAGCTCCATTAAGTAGAAGCCCCATCGTCCGTTAAAACCGCTACGTTCAAGTTGGTAGAAATATAATATTGGTACAGTGCATAAATGTCCTCATTCATTTGCTAGGAACTAATTTGAGCAACTCCATTATTCTGCGGTAAATTGAATTGAGTTTTCCAATGGGTCGTTACAGGTTTCAAGCTGAAGCCACTAGTTTCTGCCCTTGACAACTCAATTGAAAACAAGAAAATGAAAGCAATAAGTAAATATTAGATCAATAATATATAACAACACCGGGGGCGTAGCTCAGATGGTAGAGCACTCGCTTAGCATGTGAGAGGTACCGCGATCAATGCCCGGTGGTTCCAGGTATTATTTTTTTTTCCTTTTTTTTTTATTACCCTTTTAAAGACACCCCTTTGACTATCCTTTGGATGTTATGTATAGCGCCGTTAATAACCCAATTATATCTTTATCTTTTACTATCATGCTTAATTCATACCGTAAATAATTAAATATATAACTTGTTTTCTAATATATGTTTATATACAATTCTATAACAGTTTTGAGCTAACAGGATATTTTCTCCAGAAAGCCATATTTCCAATACATACACATATGAATTCATCCATTAGGTGTTGGCGATTCTGTTAAATCATCTGCGGATGTGTTAGAATCTTCATTTGTCAATATAATAAATGCATCAAAACGCTTAGAAACCCGCCTCAGTAGCATAAGGTTAATGTGTTTGCCCTACATTCAAGAGGTATTGAGTTCGAATTTCGCTTAGTGCTAAGGATTTATTTTTCTTTCTTTTTTGGCGTTTTCCTTTATCTTGAGAAGACGAATGTAGAGTAACTTTAATTTCCATGGACCCCGAGATCATTTGAGCATCAATTCACCCATTCCATTTATCGTTCGATATGACAAAACAGTTAAATAATGTTAAGAGATCGAAGTTAGTGCCAGTCTGGGATCAAGCGGTATTTATTACTAATATTTCCTTGAAGCCTCAGAGCATATCGCAGGAAAATGTCCTTTAGAGACTTATGCTTGATTTCAAAATATATTTCGGTGCCTTTGTAGAAAAAAATATTAACAACCAAGTTTTAATTTGTATGATATAAATAATTGACAAAATATATGAACAAGGATGTTTTTGTTCGCTTGAATTAAATGGTTTACAGTAAATGACTAGATCAAATGGACTCAAACCGTTACACACTGACTTTCTGAACTAACGGTTTCTGTTTCAAATATGGCCCAGGTCCATGATTTCTTTCTTCCTTCCTTTTCTTAAGTGAAAACTCAAAGACGGCTCTTTTTATATAAGTACTAGTTCTTTACCATATAAAACCGGAATCATTGCCGAATCTAATTCAAATCTAGGTTATTTGTAACTATAATAATTTCAAAATTGACACTATACACTAGTTTTATACCATCAGAGAATCATATCTTTTGTTTACATCTAATTTGTATTAGGAACTTGTAAACATAGTTAAATTCCGTAAATTCAATAAAAAAATTATTTTAAAAGAGTACCGTATACAACTAATAAGTCCTTAGAAACATCTGAAATTCATGAGCATGTTGCAGCACACGTTGCTACCTCAGTACTCGTATAGGTTCGATATGACATCGAAATGCGGCGCTTATCGGAACTGCTCGAATCATTTGCACTGCCTTGTAACCGTGTAATGTATTGCCCATCAGACTGGTGACTAAAAATGATGTATTGTCACGTTTTTAATTGGAGAGAGTTTAACTTATATTGTTTTAATGATATTTTATTAATTAAGAATTAATTAATTTGAATTAATTGGGATTTCATTCTTACATATTCTTGGAAAAAATACAAGCTTTGTTATAAGCTGACTAAGTAACAGGATGGAAGTGACTAGCCTCTTCCGATGGCACTTCTAGTGGACTATTCGATCACACCAACTTCCGTTGGGCTACGTGCACAATCGTACTTTGAACGTCACACCGGATATTCTAGAACATTTAAACATTCGATGCTGATTGGCTAAGATTATCCACTATCAGGACGTTGGATCTCCATATTAGGAGTATGGCCACTATGTTGAAATGCCCTTCCGGAATGCCGCTAAACTTATTTAAGGAACTGCAGACCCGACCACCAGGTCTTGACCGTCGGGGAACCTCTGCTTCGTTCGTGCGTCTTGAGACGTCGCTCTGGGCTCAACCGCTCAACTACGTCGACCACGTCATTTCTCACCTCGCCTAGACACACCATAACATATTTCTTAAGGTAAGACTTTGTACTAGTAATCCCGTAATCAGAATAATATTGGCCAGGATTAATGGAATAGATTACAACTCCCCCCCCCCCACCTTTGTAAACCAAATTTTCGCAGCCAACAAGCTATCTAATCTTTCTCAATATTTTAGCTTAATTTAAGTCCAGTTGTTATTATTGTTCTACCATCGCCTTCCTTTTACCACCCTCAAATAGCTATCCCCCACGTCGCAGAACCTTGTTCACTACAGTAAGTGTAGAAATCTATGGTGGCTGGATTATACACCGTTTCAGCAGAAAACATAGACTAGTAATTCATGGATCGTTGTTTCGAAAGAACAACATTTTCCTTATTAGCTGCGCATATTATGTTCAGATGTTAGTTGAATTAAGAATGCAAGTTAGGAGCAATGAGCTTATTTTAATGGAAAAATACAATTTGAAACTGAAATTCAACGTGAAATTGTATAGGGAAATAAAACATGTTATACGTGAATATAAACTAATTCATTTGTTTGAAATCACTTATTAAATACTCCTAAATTTATTAAAAAATATATAATTTTGTGCAACAAAATCTCTGGTTTTTCTTTATGAAACTCATTTATTTGATTACCAAGGAGAAATATCACCAAACCTATGTAATCTAAATGCAAGTAGATTCTTCTTTGCAAGCTTACTGGTTTATTGCAGACAGAACAGGTTTTGGCAACTTAATGCTGCAGTAAAAGAAGGTGAAAGAGCAATTAAAATGTTATATAAAGAATCGCAACCTGGGGGCGTAGCTCAGATGGTAGAGCGCTTGTTTAGCATGTGAGAAGTACCGGAATTGATGCCGACGCCTCCAGACTTTTTTTTTCAATAATGATTTCTTCTCCAAAAAATTACCAGGTCTTGCTATTTCCAAAACAGCACCCCTTCTACACATTCTCACACTCATACACGTTTATACATATTCTAAAACACTCCCCACTTAATGCAAATCTACTCTCTATACTAGGGTTCTCAATTTGGAATGTGCTGCGGAGTAGATTATTTATGGACCAAAACTGATAGATGTGCTTGTATTCATGACTCTTTTTTTAATACAACTCTTCCACCCATCTGGGTGGTGTGGTGGTAGCGAGTCTGCATTACATTCAACAAGTCGTGAGTTAGAATCTCGCTTAGGGTGAGTTACCTGGACGAGGTTTTTTGGTTTTTTTTTTTTTTCCCTTATCCTGAGAAGACGAATGTCGAGTAACTTTAAACTCCATGGACCCCAAGCTCATTTGAAAATCATTTCACCGATATGACCAACCAAGTTAAAGAACCTTATATATATTATTCCAATCTCTTTCTTATGAGAACAAAGTACATAAAATATTGTTGTATAGAATATTCAACACGTCTATCGTCATCAAACGTAACAGTACGAAACATTGAAGAAAATAACACAAACGAGATTGGTGTTGAGTTGCAAAGTAACACACACGTATAATTCCCTCATATTATAAAAGTGAATGTGATAATGATTATGATAAAAGAAGTAGTGATAGTGGTGGTGGTGGTAGTAGTAGTAGTAGGAGTGGTGATAGTAGTGGTGGTCATGGTCGTGGCCGTGGTGGCGGCAGCAGCAGTAGTAGTAGTAGTAGTAGCGCGCGCGTGCACGCACACATTTTGCCCAAAGATACATAATTATATTTCAAACACACTTATAAGCAAATACTCGCATATCGCGAATTCCCTTTTGGCGGTTATTAATAAATCAAGACATACATTACATCTTAAAACGTAATATTTGTTTCAAAACCCAATAAGCATGTCCTAATTAAGTCTAACGGTATGTTACTTGGTTTTGTTCCTTTCAAAAACATTAATATAATATTCAACCTTTAAAAGCACTTCTGGTGTCACTATGAGTAGATGCACTTTTTAATGAGGCTCTTCACTAGTCAGCCCCTGTGGCCTAATGGATAAGGCATCGGTCTCCTAAACCGGGGATTGTGGGTTCGAGTCCCACCAGGGGTATTAACTTTTTAGGAGACTTCATTTGACACTTCACATGATTAAGTGAAAAGGACTGAAAAGGGAGAAAATAAATAAGATTCATAACCAATGAAACACTAAACGATTTTATACCAATTTAATAGTTTATTGTTTGGTTGGAGGCTTATGAGACAGTCCAAAGAGCAAAAGAAGGGAAGAATTACTCATGATCGGGTTGTTATTGTATATTGGTCCTTTGTATAGCTGCCGGTCCAGCCATGTGACGTGCTTATCTCCCCATTCCTTTTTCTCAAAAGACGTACCAAAGAATAACTATAGCTGTGTCTTGCTTTGAGGTCCTTTAGAAGTTTAGCTGAACCTTTATATTGGAAGATACAGCAACGCTCAAGATTTCTCTTGAATTCCGCCACCATCACGCCAAACTTAAACGATTCCTTTCTTGAAGCAGAAGCGGTTCTCCTCTACATGTAGGACATGCACTTATTATTAGAAAGCGCAAGAGCAAAAATCAAAATATTATCAATATAAATTAGAGATGGCTGTTTTATCCTTGACAAGAAGTATCATTTGGAGCGACGGATATCGACCCCTGGTCTCTCACATGCTAAGCGAGCGCTCTACCATCTGAGCTATACCCGATGAAGTATGCTTAATCTACTTATTTATTTCTTGCTTTCACTTTCTTGTTTTTAGCGGTAGAAACCGGAAGTGACACATTGCAAAATTAAACGCAAATTATTGCAGAATGGCGGATGTAGGGGTGTAGTAAGGGACGCTCTTGAATGACCCAAAGCAGGCATGCCGTTGCAGGGTGGGAGGGATGGTCTAGCCACCACTATACCTGCAGTATTACTTTGTCTCATAGATGCAACGAATCAAAGGATAGTTGGAGTGTTTTACATGTTACGGTAGCAATACGACATCAGTAAGGAACTGGCTGCCTCCAAAGCAATTATGTATTAATCAAATTAAATATCGATCAAATCTATTCATAGCTTCAATATATTTCCGACAGTTTTATGTATGGAAAATAAGATGGCTACAGTTTGTCCATGCGAATTTAACAATCGCGATTAACCAGCTATTGTTCTGTTGATGTCTGTTTCAATTGTGGTTACATTCAATCTCAGTGTAGCACATGAATTACGGTCGCTAATTCTAGACTGAATTTGTTTTTAACATTGTTCATAAGTGAAAAAATCTACTTGCACATGTATATGACCTCAAACATTGTTAAGAATCGTTCACAGAGGTTGCGCAAATTCGGGAATGACTCTTTATTTAACATTTTATAAACATCAACCCACTCCTTTCCACAATTTCTTAGAATGTTGCTCTTCTGCAGTTCTATAATATCCGATTGTAAGTGAACAGGAACATCTTCTGGGCTAACAGATAGTAGATTCTTAAAATATGAAGTTCATTTTCCATTGCTAACACTTTACCAAATCTTGTTACAAAATCGAATGAAGGTCCTCTAACATTTAGGAGGTATATTGACTCTTGCCAATGAATAGGAAGTAAGTCCATTTATTTTAGTTTTCAACTGAGAGTCTACGTTAGCACTCATGGCTGATATTCTTGATGTCACTGTCTCTACCATGTCAACGTTAACGAGACATGTTTTTAATAAACTCTCCTTCTGAGGTGGGCTTATTAATTTATCCACCTTGTAACTTGCACGTAGCAATTTGATGGCGGAATCGTTCTGGTTTTGCTGTTCATTATACTGCTGAAAAAGGTAATTGTTAAAATGCCTCCTAATATTACACTGTGAAAGCAATGCTAGCTGCTTATGACAAGTTAAACAACAAGCTTTATCACAGTGAAGAACAAAAAAGTAATGTTCCTCCCATGAAGGATGAAATGTGTACCGTGATATGCTGCCAGTGCTTCTCTGGTGCACCTGAAGGCTTGTTTACTTGTACCCGTAACTCCTCGAATGAAGACGTGAACTCTTATCACTTGGAGCGACGTTGTGGGCAATGTAATGAGGAATTGAGGGAATGTCACGCGGTGACACTAGATAGCAAGCCTAACCTAAAGGAATGAGACGGAATTATATTTATGGCGCTCTTTTACGTGAACTCTTATCACTTGGAGCGACGTTGTGGGGAATGGAACGAGGAATTGAGGGAATGTCACGCGGTGACACTAGATAGCAAGCCTAACCTAAAGGAATGAGACGGAATTATATTTATGGCGCTCTTTTACGTGAACTCTTATCACTTGGAGCGACGTTGTGGGCAATGAAACGAAGAATTGAGGGAATGTCACGCGGTGACACTAGATAGCAAGCCTAACCTAAAGGAATGAGACGGAATTATATTTATGGCGCTCTTTTAACTACTGTGGCTCTCAGAGTCCCATTCTATATTGGACGTTAAAAATCGTTTAATATTTCTTAGAGGCCTCTTCATTGGACTTGAGGTTCTTTTACGGCACGGGACTATCAGCTTTACTTCCCTTCCGAAGGAAGCCATGCTACAGAGTTTTACTCCAGAAAAAAAAATCCATTGCCCTTCGCCAGGTTGGAACCCTCAAACTTGGTATAAGTGTAACCACTACACCACGGAGGGTGACTGAATGATGTACTGTGGTGAACACCCCTGCCCGAAAGAGATGAGGTGAGAGAAATACAGGCTGTCGCTGGGAATCTGCGAGAGGCACTGAAGCCCCTAATAATTCCAGTCTGAATGCCCTGGCACACTGGCGAGGAGGCACACGCTGAGAGAGGGCCACGAAGCGAACCTTAGGCCCCATTTACAATGAAAATTAAGGGGACAAGATAGTCTAAACGTACGGGAATTGCACCTTATGTGAGTTAAACTACCACTGTTCTTTGGTTTTTCTTTACATTTTTATGAATTACTCTACAAATCACGAAAATTATTTCAAATGGTTATTTGTATTGTTAACTTATATGGTTGAGTCTGTAAAAAATATTTCAGTTAGCAGAAAAATAATAAAATATACTATTAAAACATATGAACTAATGTACCCTTTTCTATTATAATACTAGCAATATAGAAGCACACATTTGCATGCTTGTTTTTAGTATAATGATCTATTTTCTGAGTCCCAATTATCTAGTTATATATATATATATATATGTATATATCATTTTACTAGAAATTGAAAAATCGATTATTTGTAAGGTTAAAAAAGTAAAAGTGTGGAACATTTGCAACGTTATTGCTTTTTTTATATCACTAATATATATATATATATATATATATTATAAAGTTGTGGCTGTGAATAAGAAAGTTCAACTATGTGTTGTATATATGTACTGAAAATTTGAGCTCTCTATCGGTTATACTTTCTAGGAAAAAGGTATATAAGAATTCAAAAATGTTGTTTTGAGAAAATTGAATTTAAAGATACAAATATTCTACAAAGGATCATTACACTACATCCTTAAAGGAATGCAGGCCAACATTTAAATGCTATTTAAATGCCTTAAAATCTTCTTAACCCCCAAAAAGTATATGTTTTCTGAAACTGAAAATAATAGAGATTTTATTAGTGCCTAAACAAAAAGCATGATTTTTTACCATTTCAGAGTACCTTGCTTAGAAGCTAAATCTATGTATTACAATGGAACCTTTAACAGTGAATCACGGAAACATAAAATTAAACCTTTAAAATAACTTATAAAAGCTATTATATACAGTGAAGCTATCATGTTGTACAAGCCTGGACGTCCATTACTGACACTTGCTCCACTAGATTTTTTACTTCCTGGTCAGCCATTTTAAAAACTTTTCCACATACCTTGTAATTCCACAAGCTTTTGAAGCATGTTTGCTTTATAATTTAAAATAACTTATAAAAGCTGTTATATGTAGTGAAGCTATCACATTAAACATTGAATTAAGGGTAAACTCAGAAGCTTGCAATGACCTGAAAACCTGGTGATCGGCTGAGCACAAGGGAAGCAACTAATATATGATGGTATTAAGAATTTGTATGTAAAATTCTATTTTCATTATGGATATAACTGAACTGATTGTTCGCTGTTACTTACACAATAATAAGAACAATATTTTGTATACCGTTATACAGATACTTAGCATACCGAAATAATGTTGTTCTTAATATTAATAGAAGAGGCAATTAACTAAATACAAAACACAGTGCACATGTTATTATTTAAATACAATTCGCTAATGAACATTTTCCTATACATCGGGAATGAAGTGTGTAACTGCGCTGCTCCCAGTGAGAGCTGTAAACTGTCCTGCACGTCTCAAGCGACCTTGGCTCGAACTGGGACTCGACTCGACCTGATCTAATCGATAGCTTGAGTAATGTATTATCCATACCGAAAACAGGAAATAAATTAAGACATTTAAGGAGAAAAATCTTTGCTAGGTGGATGCTAATCCAGCACAGAACAACATAAGGGGTGTCGAAATGTAGAACTGTCGGAAAAATTCAACCAGTGACTACATATGTTCGATATAAATACGTACACGTAGACTAAGCAGTTTGAAGAAAACTGAGATAATTTTGCAGTCATTTGATACCCGCTATAAATTTAATTGAAAGTAATTAACTGATATGCTCATGTTGGAGTTGGTCGCACTGTTCTGCAACGTCAGGGAATCCCTCTAAACTCCATAGTAATCTTTGTTTCTCGTCCTATTCACTGCATTTATCTTTAAGGTTCCTTTTAAATGGCAGAACACATTTATTCCTCCTTCAGTGCGCTATATCATATGGTTGGTTTGGCTAAGTAGTCTTGCCGGTACTTAGGTAGTGTTAATGTTGCTAAAGGAGTAAAATCTATCTATTTGTGCCGATCACACACCAGCCCCTGTGGCCTAATGGATAAGGCATCGGTCTCCTAAACCGGGGATTGTGGGTTCGAGTCCCACCAGGAGTAAAAGTTTTTTAGGAACGAATGTTTTTCAGTCTAAAAGAAATCTGATGAGATATTCACGTAACTTTCGCTATCCTGTAACATTTATTGAAGGATATAAGAGCAATTATTATGAAGACTTGTTTTTATCTACTTCATTTTAATCAAGATGAACCTTTGCACAAACAACTACATTAAACATCTCGTTATAAATTTAAACGCAAATGAAGTAAAGAACGGGATCCTATACCCTGGCCTTAAAACTCCGTTGTTCCATTGCAATAGTGAATGACAAAACATTTAACCATGAAACACCTGCGTGTTTTAAATAGATGTGTATTAATTGTGTAATGTATGTTCTTCTAATAGCTTTGACTAGTTATACAAAATTGTACGAAATTCTTCTAAGGACTTCACAGACTACTCCTAGAATTTAAAAGCGTTTAATGTATAGTATTTTAATCAAAATGAGAAAATAAAAAAATGGAAAATTATTTCATGAAGATGTAATTGGGAGCGAGAAGCTTTTCTTGAAAATCTTCGTTCGCATATTTGGAAGATACTCTGCTTAGAAGAATACCAAGTTTGGTATTCACCCAAATTTACGTATCTATTTGATTCATAGACTGAGAGACGAACAGACACAGACACGCGCGCACACACTCACGCATGCATACACGAACCTTTTTCTTAAGATTATTATTATTATTGTTGTTATTATTATTATTAAGGAGGTCTCAAAACATATTTATAGTGACATCTCGGAATTGAATATTTGTGTAGAATACAGCACTACCCCTACATATTATAAATCAGTAGATAAAGAAAAAATCTGATGTATAACATTCACATGACTTTCTCTATATCCCTGCAATAAATTATCCTTAAAAAGCTATTTACTTCATGCTAATCTAGAAAAAGTAGCAGAAATAGTCTCATTACCTTCTTCCTTGTAAGTAGAAAGGAAATAAGAGAGTAGCATAGGTTAAACGATAGTCAAAAGCTGGTTACTATATGACTGAAGTTCCTTTGTTTGTATGAACATGAGTTGACAAATTCCTATATGAGCAAAGTTTAGATTTTTGGACCCTGAAAACAAAAACAAGGAATATCTCAAAAGCGATCAACTCCAAAAAAAAACAAATGTGTACACCATAAATTGTATGTTTTAATGTGCTCCACATTTTTTGTGTGGTAAGTTTTTGTCTATCTCTTACGGTTTAGCAGTTATACAAAATTCCGGAAAATTCACTCAGAATAAACTAGTCCTCAGAGGCTATTCCCAAAAAATTCAAAATATACATTTTATTGTTGGGGTAAATATCTTTAATATACGATATTTTAATCAAAATCGTTAGAGCCCTTTTTAAGAAAATCATATTTTTCGAAAAGAGTTCCATGTAAAGGGTAGTTTGGCGTGGGGGGATTTTTCTCAAAATCTTCGTGTCGCATCCCTGGAAGATACTAAACTTAAATACCAAGTTTAGTATTTTAGCTACTTTTCGTTTTTGAGTTATCGTGTTCACAGACACACGGACATGCACGGACCTTTTTCTGAAAATACTTTTTTAGATAAAGGGGACCCTAAATCATATATTTTCGGTGAAATCTCGGTATCGAATTTTTTGATGGAGTGCAATACCTTCTCTATACACTATGTACATAGTTCGTATAGAGAAAGTAAACATAATTTGAAGCACAGATCCAAACAATTAAAGAACATACATTGGGGCATTTACTGAAGGCAAAATAGAGCAATCAGGGGTTTAGCCAGAGCCACCAACAGCATATTTCCGACCGTGAAATAGAGGCTGTCTACAGGCAGAGAGCGATTCGACTCGTACCAAATGATTGCAGTTTTCTGCCACTATGTAAAGTAGTAGTGACATTTATTGCTGTAACTCTTTGCAGGTTAGGTTAGAAATGTTATTTTGTGTTAGGCTTTTTCTTTATTTATTTTGCTCTGATTAGTTTTGCTTTATGCAACATCACATTGATTTACCCCATATACTATACTTTAAAAAAGCAAATCATCTGCACCGTTTTCTAGAAAGTGGCAATTTCCCTTTTATCTGAAACTATTAAATTAGAAAAGTGAAATTTGATAGTATCATTTAAAGGTGCACCTCAATAATTCTGAACAGTAGGTTTCATTAATAAACAATATTCGTCTATACAGAAAGCTTTCCTAACCTAATATGCGATGCATTAAACCTTCTTGAGGCTTAGTGTTGATTTATAAAGTAAAATAAAGCAAAAGTTGACATTTTCCAGTAAAATGAATGTATAATTTTATTGTCCACTGTAAGATTGTTTTAAAATCGCTGATATGAAATTTAGCTTAATCATAACAAGAATTTAGCTCCTTCATAAAATATTATTAAACTAAATTCTTAGTACAAAACGTTGTCAAACATCAGTCATGGCGTGACTTCTAGAAAGCTGTGCAGTATTGGAGCAGTGAACTAGGCAGCAACGCAATGGAAATGAGAAGTAGGCTCTTTGGCACCGCGGTGAAGAATATCCTACCTCTGTATGTAAATAGTTTTATTCCTTTGGTATGGCATAGGTCCAAATTCAGTTGAAGTGGCAATGGAAAAATCAAAAAAGTTAGTGGAGGCGCCGGGCATCGATCTCGGTACCTCTCGCATGCTAAGCGAGCGCTCTACCATCTGAGCTACGCCCCCTGACATCTGCGGTTCCCTGGTTGTATTAAAATACTGCATATATATTGAGAAATAAAATGTATATCTTGAATTTTATGCGAATAACGTATGAAGCTCTCTTAATTTTGTATATCTGTCAAAGTTAAGCTATAGAACAAATTGCACTGCACAAAAGTGCAGATTTCTTTAATACTCATAATGTATTTCAAATAAGTATTGTTGCATTATTCATTTCCAAGATATCGTGAAAAAAATTTCGAATTCTTTATTTTATTTTTTGTACTTTTAAAATCCTTTCACATTAGTTCTTTCTTGCAATTCCAGAAAGATTATGGATTTCTAAGTCAGATATAAATATATGACTCTCGCTATTCTCTTTGCATTTATAATGATAAGTAATGTAGTAGTTATATATGCAAAGGTTTATCTCGATTAAATGAAATAGCTGAAAGACTAAGCTTTCCTAAGTGTAGTTTTACACCCATTAATAATTGATGAATGGTTGAGAAAGCCATGCATGTGAACATAAAACATCAGATGTTTTCTTTCTCCAGATCGTACGTACACGAATGTACATGTTAGGTAAAGAAGGTATTGAATTCCACTACATGTTTTGAGGGCTCTTGAAACACAAAACAAAGAAAAATAGGAAAAAGATCCATGAGTGTGTGTGTGTGTGTGTGTGTGTGTGTGTGTGTGTGTGTGTACGCGCGCGCGGTGTGCCTGTAGACAGCATAACTCAAAAACGAAAAGTCAGTTGAATATCAAACTTGGCATTTAAGTTCAATATCTTTCATGAATATGTCTCGAAGATTACCAGGAAAATGCCCACATCCTAAACTACTCCTTACATAGAACATGTTTCGGTATTTTCCATTTTCTCAAAGGCGGCCCAAACGATTCATTTTAAATATATACAAGGCATATAAACTGTATACCCCGAATTTCTTGGAAATAGACCCCGAATTCTTAATGGATTTTGTATCACTGGATAGAGATGGGCACAAATTTACTGCACCACAAAATATAGACATCGTTAAAACATTTATAGCATTACAGTTTTTGTTGAGCTAACCATTTCCGAGATATTCCGTGTTACTTGTTACTTAAAACTTCTCTCCAACGAGAAGTCCCCATCCGTTTCAGCTATTTTTACTTTCTCTATACGAACTATGTACATAGTGTATAGAGAAGGTATTGCACTCCACCAAAAAATTCGATACCGAGATTTCACCGGAAATATATGTTTTAGGGTTCCCTGTATAAAAAAAAAGCATTTTCAGAAAAAGTCCATGTGTGTGTGTATGTGTGTGTGTGTGTGTGTGTGTGTGTGTGTGTGTGTGTGCCCGTTTGTCCGTGTGTCTGTGAAGACGATAACTCAAAAACGAAAAGTCGGTAAAATACCAAACTTGGTATTTAAGTTTAGAATCTTCCAGGGATCCGACACGAAGATTTTGAGAAAAATCCCCCCAGCCCAAACTACCCTTTACATGGAACTTTTTTCGAAAATTTTCATTTTCTAAAAAGTGGCTCTAACGATTTTGATTAAAATGTCGTATATTAAAAGTATTTACCCGACAAATAAAATGTATATTTTGAATTTTCTGGGAATAGCCTATGAAGACTACTTTATTCTTAGTGAATTTTCCGGAATTTTGTATAACTGCTAAACTGTAAGAGATAGACAAAAACTTACCACACAAAAAATGTAGAGCACATTAAAGCACACAATTTATGTTGTATACTTTTTTTCTTGGATTTATCGTTTTTGAGATATTCCATGTTTTGGTTTTCAGTGTCGAAAATCATAACTTTTCTCATACAGGAATTTGTCAACTCATGTCCATACAAACAAAGGGACTTCAGTCACATAGTAAGCAGCTTTTGACTATCGTTTTAACATATGCTAATACCTTATTTCCTTTCTACTTACAAGGAAGAAAGTAATAAGATTATTTCTGCTAATTTCTCTAGATTAGCATGAAGTAAATAGAAGCATAAGCTTTTTAAGAATAATTTGTTGCAGGGATATAGAGAAAGTCATGTGAATGGTACACATCAGATTTTTTCTTTTACTCCTGGCCATAGATTGAGAATCAATTTCAATGTCAGTCGCATAGCGATAGTTTTCATAAGTTTTGACTATTGCTTTAGCATAGTGGATCCCTTATTACATTTCTACTTACACGGAACTAAATAATAAGACTATTTCTGGTAATGTTTATCTTGATTAGTATGGTGCAGATAAAAGAAATATATTTTGTAAACATGTTTGCCTACAGAACAGTTAAAGAAAGGCATGTTAATGGAACACAAAGGAATTTATCTCTTTTTATCTTCCATCCAAAAATTCGATACTGAGATTTCACCGGAAATAAACGTTCCCCTGTATTCAAAAAATGTATTTTCAGAAAAAAGCCTGTGTGTCCGAGTGTCAGTGTGTCTGTGAGCACTTTAACTCAAAAACGAAAAGTCGGTAAAATACCAAACTTGAAATTTAAGTTTAGTATCTTCCAGGGATGTGACACGAAGATTTTGAGAAAAATCCTCCCACCCCAAACTACCCTTTACATGGAAAAAATTGTCGAAAATGTTTATTTCTCAAAAATGGTTCTAACGATTTTGATTAAAATGCCGTATATTAAGGATATTTTTATGGTCAATAAAATATATATCTTGAATTTTCTGAGAATAGCCTCTAAAGACCTCTTTATTCCTAATGAATTTTGCTGAATTTTGCGTAACTGGTAAACCGCCTTACTACACAAAAAATGAACAGCACATTAAAACATGCACTTTTTGTAATACAAGCTTTTTCCGTTGAATTGACCATTTTTGATATATTCCTTGTTATTCGTTTCAGCTTTCAAATACTTAAACTTTTTTCACACGAAAGATGTAAACTGCATAGAAACGGATCTCATCCACATGGAAACCGACTTCTAAAAGATTTGAGTATAGTTTTAGCCTGGTGTATTTCCCTTATTTTCCTTCTACTTCAAGGAAACAAGTGATTAAGACATTTCTGATAATGTTTATATCGATTATCATAAAGTACAATGAAGAATATGTTTTTTAACAATAATTTGTTACAGCGAAGTAGAGAAAGCCATGTGAATGGAACACACCAGATTTTTAACATTTATTTTTCGCCAACTTGTCTGTCTGTGTTCTTAGTTATACCGAAAAGGTTATGTCCAAGTAAGTATTGAACGACTAACGTAGAAAGAAGAATTAGACTTTGAAAGACAATTTATGTATGAGCGAATATAGAAATTCATGTGAATGTAATATAGATTTCTTTTTAAAATTCGCCGTGGCGGCTTGTTCGTAATCTCATCGTCGTTCTTGTCTCTGGCACCTCTTCGGGCAATCAGCAGGTTTTCTGTATTAGGAGAGCATAAATCATAAAGAGGTATGTACAGACAGGGTGAGAGCGCGCTTTTCTAATGTGGGGACGCCATTACTTTGTTCCTAATAAACAATAAGACTATATTTACGCTTTAATATATGCTTTTTGTTGAATAAGTATATTACTTTCTCTTCACGTACTATGTACATAGTGTATAGAGAAGATGTATTGCACACAAAAATTCGATACCGAGATTTAACCGGAAATACATGTTTTTGGACCTCCTGAATAAAAAAAAGCATTTCTAGAAAAAGGTCGCATGTGTGTGTGCTACTGTGGACAGCATAGTTCAAAAACGAAAAGTCCTTTAAATACCAAACTTGGTATTTAAATTCAGTATCTTCCAAGAATGCGAGACGAAGATGTTCAAGAAGCTAAAATGAGTCAAATCTTTAAAAAGCTGGTAGCCATGTAAATAAAATCCGTTTCTATACAGGGTCAAGAGTAAAATGTGAGAAAATTTTAAGTATTATAAATCTGAAACAAATAACTTGAAATATCCTAGAAATGGTCAATTCCGCGAAAAAAAACGTATCTAACATAAAATGTGTGTTTTAACGAGATCTAGGTACATTATTCATGTAGTAAGCTTTTGTCTAGTATCTGCAAAATTCAGCAAAATTCACCCAGAATAAAGAGGTCTTTAGAGGCAATTCCCAGAAAATTCAAGATATATATTTTATTTGTCATGCAAATGTCTTTAATATACGGTAATTTATTCAAAATCATTTGAGCCATTTTTGAGAAAATCAAAATGTTCTAAATTTTTTCCATGAAATGGGTAGTTTGGGGTGCGGCGATTTTTCTCAAAAGCTTCGTGTCAAATCCCTGGAAGATACGAAGCTTGAATACCAAGACTCACTGACAAACTGACACACACACACACACACACACACACACACACACATAGGACCTTTTTCCAAAACTGCAGAGGACCCTAAAACGATATTTCTGGTGAAATCTCAGAATCGAATTTTTGGGTGGAATGCAATACCTTCTCTTTACATCATGTACAAGTACGTCTACATAAAGTAAAAATGCACGAACAAATTGTAGATCTGGTTAAAACACAATTTATGTCATATGCAGCTGTCTAATAAGCTAACCATTTCCGAGTTCTTGGTTTCAATTTTAAAATAAACTTTTCTCAAACGAAAATCCTGAATCCAATTTGGATTTTTTTTTTTTTTTTTACTTCTGGCCAAGGAACGAGAAAGGAATTTTAATGCCAATTGCATGGCGACAAGTTTTAAAATATTTGACTGTCGCTTTAGATTAGTGTATCCTGTCCTTTCTCTACCGCTCATATTGCACTAAGTAGTGAGACCATTTGAGGTAATGATTATCTTTATTAGCATAACGGAGATAAAAGAGGACTCTTTTGTAAGAGTAGTGTGTTTACAGAATAAATAAATTAATATGAACGATACGAGATTCATATATCAGACTATTGAGTTTGTAAATGATCTTACCTTAGAAGTTGTTAGAATTGCATTCCTTTTTAAGCAGCACTGCTTGTTATTCAGCTAGTTCATGCTAGCAGGGACAACTTCTGTTTTCCTAATAAGGAGACAACAGCTTTTGCAAAACAGTAACAGTCCTTGAACGTACGGAAAACAGTGGTCCCTGTGGCCTAATGGATAAGGCATCGGTCTCCTAAACCGGGGATTGTGGGTTCGAGTCCCACCAGGGGTATTATTTTTTTACTTATTACGTAGCATAAGCAGACCTAAAATAACTCATTATCGAACCATTAAATGTTTAAGTTAAGAGATATAGATACTACAGGTAAAGCAACTGCGGAGTTGAAATAAAAAAAAAACTCTGTTGCATCACAATTCCATGGCATTCTTTACCTATTTTTATACCTATCTTAACACACCGCCTACAAACTATCCATATACAATCTTGTGTTTTTATCCCTATATTAAACGAAATAGGAGTTTGCAAAAAAGCTCTCATTAAACATTTCGTTGTTCTACCTACAAGGGATATACAGGAAATCAAAGGCGGGTCGCCATTTGGTAGCTTTGAGTTTCTACTCTTTGCATGACATCGTAAGGAATAACAAAAGCTTAGTGAATTAACGCTTAAAAGTTATGATTATCTACAATAAATTCAAATAATAGCCAACCAACATTTTGGAAATGATTAACGAAAAAAAGAAGGCAAATTGGTGTTTTAACGAGATATACAATTTTCGTATAGTAAGTGTTTATCTATTCCTTATGGTTTGGTAGTTGTATATATATACGTACATGTACTATTGCAGCAGGGTTTCAAGAGATGGCGGCTAATCCGGGTTCAAATGAAATTGTCTTTTACTTATGGACACTCTTTAACTACTATGGTTCTCAGCGTCATATTCTATAGGGGCGTGAAAGATCGCTTAATTGTGCTCAGAGGCCTCTCTATCAGGCCTGAGGTTCTTTTACGTGCCGTAAATCTACCACACGGGTCCCACGGCTTTTCTTCCCTTCCGAAGGAAGCCGTGCTAAGAATTTTTACGCTCTAAAAATCCATCGTCATCCGTCGGGTTTGAACCTGCGCCCTTGGGTATATGAAGTTAGCATGGTAGCCATTACACCACGGAGGGCGACTAAACCGGATTCAGGTCAATCGGTCAAACAATTCGTGAGATCTCTTTTACTCAGGACGCGTACATGGTGCAGGGATTTACTTGTAAAGAGCATTTTCTACTTTGGAACAAAGCTCGCTTTTGTTTAAAACTTTTCAATACAGTTTCAAATTTCAAAGATGGTCTTCTTTCTTTTAAAAACTGAAAATTGTCTGTAATTTAACGACTTTATTCCCGACGAATTGTTTCTATTTCCGTCGAAAATATTAACTCTTCTGTGTATGCCTTGCATGCAATGTGCTTTCCTTCTAACGCGAACTAAAATGTTTCGACAATAACTTTCTCGATTCCCCAGAAAAATCAATTATCTCGTCGAAAATTATATCGGATCTATTCTCCGACGTAATATTACTATGAAGCACAAATTCTTTCGTAGTCTCTCGAGGTCCTTCCTTCAGAAGGAGAAGTGTAAAGAGTTTCAAAATTTTCCTTGGTTACTGCAAACAGTTTTCTTTGTTAAAACAGGTTATTGACACAAAATTAAACAACTCGCCACCTTATGAAAATTTGTCTGACGAAAACAAAACCGCAACGAAATTCTATTTTTACAAAAAAGTAACTAAAGAGTATTAACATAAAGACATAACATGACGGAAAATGACTATCAAAAATATAAATAAAACATGAAATAAATGTGAATATCGGTTAGCAATGCTAGATTTTGCTTCAATATATAATTCAAAATATAGAAATGTTTAATTGGTTATTCATAGAAAAGTCAACATATATCCCAAACTGATCCACCCAAGACGAAGTATAAAAGTATTTGTTCTCCTTGCAAACAGTGCGACGACTATAAATATAAAATATTATGTCATATTTTGAGTAGAAGTTTTAGTTAAATCAACTAAATTAAATTTAAAATACTTATAGATCCAAATTTATTCTAATGAATATAAAATGACTTTAACGCCACTGAAGCAGAAAGTTATACTTTGTATGTATGTTGTGTGTCGTCCTCCGTGGTGTAATGGTTACCATGCTAGCTTCATATTCCCAAGGTCGCGGGTCCAAACCCTGCGGAGGTCGATGGATTCTTTCTTAGCATGGCTTCCTTCGGAAGGGTAGTAAAGCCGTTGGTCTCGTGTCATAGGTTTACGGTATGTAAAAGAACCCCATGCCTGATGAAGAGGCCTCTGAGCAAAACTAATCGGTTTTTCATTCCCAATATAAAATGGGACGCTGAGAACCATAGCAGTTAAAGAGTGGCCATAAATAAAAGTTCAATTTTATTTTCATTTTACACTGTTGTAAGAGAGTCTGGCATTTCCTTTCTCTACATTCCTTACCTATGTACCTTAGTCAGGTTAAGGCGCTATAAGGAGCGGATGTGGTTTTCCGCTCAAGAGGAGCTTCTACAAGAAGATCTAACGTCATGTTTTACTTATGCAGGCAAATGGAAATCAATGCTTAATTTAGGAAATTGCAGTGTTGTCTATTTCAATATGGTGTACCGTTGGGTACCAACTTGTTCCAACGGAATTCAAAGGACATTGTTTATTCCGATTTCCGAATGATAATTTCAGAAGACCAATTCGCTCCAGAACTGCAGGAGGAAAAGCGCGACAATGCCCTCCATTAGGATATGTGAGACAACTAACATTTTTGCTAATAAGCTACGTATGTTTCTGCTACTTTTCTTCCGTTGATTATTTCAATGTGCTGGGGAAAATATAAGTAGATATAATTAAAATAGATAGAAAAACGGTTTTAAAGGCATTTGTATTCATAGTATTCTGCAACTCTGTTATCCTGACCTACTTCAAGGACTTTTTATTATTATTATTATTATTATTATTATTATTATTATTATTATTATTATTATTATTATTAACATTATTGGCTCCACTACTACTACTACTACTACTACTACTACTACTACTACTACTACTACTACTACTACTACTACTACTACTACTACTACTACTACTACTACTACTACTACTACTACTACTACTACTACTACTACTACTACTACTACTACTACTACTACTACTACTACTACTACTACTACTACTACTACTACTACTACTACTACTACTACTACTACTACTACTACTACTACTACTACTACTACTACTACTACTACTACTACTACTACTACTACTACTACTACTACTACTACTACTACTACTACTACTACTACTACTACTACTACTACTACTACTACTACTACTACTACTACTACTACTACTACTACTACTACTACTACTACTACTACTACTACTACTACTACTACTACTACTACTACTACTACTACTACTACTACTACTACTACTACTACTACTACTACTACTACTACTACTACTACTACTACTACTACTACTACTACTACTACTACTACTACTACTACTACTACTACTACTACTACTACTACTACTACTACTACTACTACTACTACTACTACTACTACTACTACTACTACTACTACTACTACTACTACTACTACTACTACTACTACTACTACTACTACTACTACTACTACTACTACTACTACTACTACTACTACTACTACTACTACTACTACTACTACTACTACTACTACTACTACTACTACTACTACTACTACTACTACTACTACTACTACTACTACTACTACTACTACTACTACTACTACTACTACTACTACTACTACTACTACTACTACTACTACTACTACTACTACTACTACTACTACTACTACTACTACTACTACTACTACTACTACTACTACTACTACTACTACTACTACTACTACTACTACTACTACTACTACTACTACTACTACTACTACTACTACTACTACTACTACTACTACTACTACTACTACTACTACTACTACTACTACTACTACTACTACTACTACTACTACTACTACTACTACTACTACTACTACTACTACTACTACTACTACTACTACTACTACTACTACTACTACTACTACTACTACTACTACTACTACTACTACTACTACTACTACTACTACTACTACTACTACTACTACTACTACTACTACTACTACTACTACTACTACTACTACTACTACTACTACTACTACTACTACTACTACTACTACTACTACTACTACTACTACTACTACTACTACTACTACTACTACTACTACTACTACTACTACTACTACTACTACTACTACTACTACTACTACTACTACTACTACTACTACTACTACTACTACTACTACTACTACTACTACTACTACTACTACTACTACTACTACTACTACTACTACTACTACTACTACTACTACTACTACTACTACTACTACTACTACTACTACTACTACTACTACTACTACTACTACTACTACTACTACTACTACTACTACTACTACTACTACTACTACTACTACTACTACTACTACTACTACTACTACTACTACTACTACTACTACTACTACTACTACTACTACTACTACTACTACTACTACTACTACTACTACTACTACTACTACTACTACTACTACTACTACTACTACTACTACTACTACTACTACTACTACTACTACTACTACTACTACTACTACTACTACTACTACTACTACTACTACTACTACTACTACTACTACTACTACTACTACTACTACTACTACTACTACTACTACTACTACTACTACTACTACTACTACTACTACTACTACTACTACTACTACTACTACTACTACTACTACTACTACTACTACTACTACTACTACTACTACTACTACTACTACTACTACTACTACTACTACTACTACTACTACTACTACTACTACTACTACTACTACTACTACTACTACTACTACTACTACTACTACTACTACTACTACTACTACTACTACTACTACTACTACTACTACTACTACTACTACTACTACTACTACTACTACTACTACTACTACTACTACTACTACTACTACTACTACTACTACTACTACTACTACTACTACTACTACTACTACTACTACTACTACTACTACTACTACTACTACTACTACTACTACTACTACTACTACTACTACTACTACTACTACTACTACTACTACTACTACTACTACTACTACTACTACTACTACTACTACTACTACTACTACTACTACTACTACTACTACTACTACTACTACTACTACTACTACTACTACTACTACTACTACTACTACTACTACTACTACTACTACTACTACTACTACTACTACTACTACTACTACTACTACTACTACTACTACTACTACTACTACTACTACTACTACTACTACTACTACTACTACTACTACTACTACTACTACTACTACTACTACTACTACTACTACTACTACTACTACTACTACTACTACTACTACTACTACTACTACTACTACTACTACTACTACTACTACTACTACTACTACTACTACTACTACTACTACTACTACTA